>PVJN01000746.1:0-175747 GCA_004026805.1 Lasiurus borealis
GTTAAAGCTGAAGTGCTTATTTTAAGCTCTCCCTTCTTATGTTGTAATAGTCTTGGTTTTGAAATTTACTTGGTTGGATATTAATTTAGCTGTGCCAGCTTCTATGCTTATAGTTTGCAAAGCACAATTTTTCCATTCTCTTACTTTCAATCTACCTCTGTTTTTGCACATATGGTTGGGCTTTGCTTGATACCTTTTCCATTTAAGTGAGATACTACTTTATGTATCATCCTTACTGATTTTCAAAAGGATATGATAAATGTACTGGAAACACAAACAAAAGAGAAGGTCTGGCTGAAACCGGTTTGGCTCAGTGGATAGAGCGTCAGGCTGTGGACCGAAAGGTCCCAGATTCAATTCCAGTCAAGGGCATGTAACTTGGTTGTGGGCACGTCCCCAGTAGGGGGTGTGCAGAAGGCAGCTGATCACAGTTTCTCTCTCACTGGAGTAAACATGACTATTTTAAAGGAGACCATATTGGTATTGTAACAAATAATTGAAATGAACCAAATTACACTGCAATTATTCTCCATTAAAAGTGCAGTATGTCAATGAAATGCTTTGACCCTTGGCTTACACTTTCGGTTTATATTTTTTCTTATAACTTTTAATTATACCCTAATTCCTCACTGTTTTTTTTTTTTCAGGCTTCCCAGGTCATTTGAAGAAACTTCCCTACTTCTTATCAAGAATTTGATTATATGTAAGTTTTGAGATCAGATGGCAGCTTTTCGTTTACGAGAAGCCAAGAAAAGACACATTTCTCATATTTTTATTCCATTAATTTTGGCAGGGTTGCTTGTTGCCAGCTTATTCACTTCGCATGTGAACAAAAAAGAAAACAATAAATATTTTTAAAAATAACAGTCTCCATGGAATCACATTGCGTTTGGCTTCTGATTGCAGATCCGACAGGTGTAAATTAATATGGCAGCACCACTGAACTTCTTTAATGACATATTCTTCCAAGTGTTTTTATTACAGCGGCATTTATTCTTAGTAGCCGCAAAGTTTTCGAATAGTTTTACTTGCCACTCTCACATTAAAAGGCTCCAAAGCTCTGCTATTCTATTGTAGATTGCAGTGGGGAAGGGCATGATATTTGAGTTGCTTGTGGTATTTTTCTGGCAATATAACAATTGATCTCTAATTGGAAGACCATAACAACCAAGGAAAGACACAATGTAGGATTTTATACATTTAGTAGATGAATAGATATTTACAAACTATTGTTTTTCCTTAATCACTTGATCAGGATCATGTAACTATTGCCAGAAGCAGAAGTAAAAGCCAAATTATGTGGCAATGATTTTAATATTTTTCCCATTATGATAAGTTTAATAAATGCTGTCCTTAGAACATTTTTTTTCTCCTCTTTAGTTAGGATGTAGGTTAGCCTCTGTCATTTTTGGCTAGAATAACATAAGTGTTCTAATTTGCTTTGCTACCTGTAGTCTCTTTCTACTGTAATTAATCTTAAACAACCTTTCAGGATGATTTCTCCTAAACCGAACTGGCATCGTGTTGGCGACTCTCCACTGCCCAATTAGCAGAGAATGTTTTAAATGTTTCTATTATGTCCACCTTTAAAGCTGTCACTATCCAAATCCAGGACAGGTCAGGAGCAGCATTTCTGGCTTAGCATCCCTCCAGGCCTTGTCTTCTTCTGGTTTATTTTCAGTTTGTGTCCATTGTTCACGCAGCAATGACATTCACACATGAGTCCCTGCCAGCTCTCACATCCTTTGCCTTTCTGTCTTGGGTCTGTCATCATAATTTTTTTTTTCCTGTTGGAGTTTGAAAACTCAACTTTGATTTCTAAACTTGTTGGAAAATGGCCTTGTTACTCTCTCACACAATAAGACTTGTGTCTATTCTAGTGTTAGAACGTTACAACAGGCCTCAATAGTATAGCAGGGACTGGGACTTCACCGTCATATACTTCCCATTACGACTAGCTTTAAAGTCACCTAATGACCTAAGCCTCATGCTGTCCCAGGAAGAGAACAAAACCCAGAAAATCCCAGTGGAGGAGTGCAAATCCTGAGGAACCATGCCTTCCACATATTCTGGCTATAAACCCTTTCTTATTTAAGCCAGTTTGACTTGAGATATTCTTTCATAAGTAAAAGCATCTTAACTGATACACCTGTGATGCTTAGTGGTGTGTGTGTATATGGGTGCCTGTGTGCACTTTTGAGGTGTGTGGCTTGGAAAATTTAGCTGGAAGCAGGTGAGATTTCTAGATTTGTAACTTAAAGCTGAGTCCAACTATGAATTATTTAAAGTGTAATAACTATGAGTTCATTGAAATAAGGGTTTTGCTCAACTCGTCATTTATTGGCTAGAAAACCACAGTCATAAAAAATCTAAAACACTGACTCATAAAACACAAAAATAGAGGAAGAAAATAAATTGTACAGATATTACTCAGCAATTACAGAATACACAATCTTGTTCAAGTTTCTTCTACTGGGAATGAAAATAAATTGAGAGGAGATGCATTTCAGTATTAATAAAGAAAAAAAAGGAAGTGTTTATTATTGAATTCTCTCTTAGGGACTAATAATTTAACTATAACTTTAAGAATCACAACATCCTGTTGAAAGAAAGTGAAGTAATTAAGCACATTTTATATAATGTGGTAAAAATATACCCATGGTATTTGTATTGACTTTACAGAGAGGAAGGGAGAGGGATAGAGAGAAACATCTATCAGCTTCCTCAGCTTCTTGTGTTCATTCTTTGATTTTTAAAATAGATTTCTCGCCATTTTATACCATGGAATGATATTAAAAAATCTATTTTAAAAATCAAAGAATGGCCAAGACCGGTTTGGCTCAGTGGTAGAGCATCGGCTTGCGGACTGAAAGGTCCCAAGTTCGATTCCAGTTGGGAGCATGTACTTTGCTTGCGGGCACTATGGGGCATACAGGAGGCAGCAAATCGAAGTCTCTCTCTCATCGATGTTTCTGACTTTCTATCTCTCTCCCTTCCTCTCTGTAAAAAAACAATAAAATACATTTTAAAAAAATCAAAGAATGAGTAAGAATGAATACAACCCTGCAATCTCATTCACTTCCTGTGGCTCCTTTCAATTTATGGAAGCATGATGGAATCAGAAAAGTGACCCACGTGTGAGACAGAAAACATGAGAGAGGAAGACAATGAAAAAGGAGAGAGATGAGCTTATGTATTCTCTAAAATGCTTTTAAGACCTTAATTACCTTCCTAGTTATATTCAGCACAATTATGGGGCTTGAGAATGGCAAAAAAAAAAAAAAAAAAAAAAAAAAAACTTGTAGGGACAATCCATGATAGATAGGTAGGTAGGTAGATAGATAGATAGGTGGGTAGGTAGGTAGGTAGATGGATGGATAAATGATAGATAGATAGATAGATAGATAGATAGATGATAGACATTTGTCCTTTCTGCAACCACACAAAACTCCCCAAACCCACCGTTAAGTTAACTTTTCTAAAGTTCACTAAGTGGAGCAACAGCCTGCTGTGGTAATCTGCTCATTTGGCAGGAGCGGAAGTGAGAAGCTGTGCGGAAATCCGGTGGTGTTTAGCAGCTTGCCCTGGCATAGGAGTGCTGGGCCAGGCAGGGATGTCTCCCTGCTAACTCCATCTCCACGCCCCTCCCTCCTTCCCCTCTGAATGGCAGGCTCCATCTAGAAATGTCAAGCTCCCCTGTGCAATTATGTAATTCAACCTACGCTAATCAAGTGATTATGCAATTAGAGAAAATCCGAAGGTTTCAGGTGTTTGTTTCTTAATTTTCCCCCGGTAGCCCTGACCGTTTAACTCTGCAGAAGGCGTTCACTTCCATACAGGTTTTCCCTACGCACAGGCTTTTGGGCCCTTGCTTCTTTTAGGAGTGGCTTTGCATCTTTCCCGCTCATTATTTAAACACTATTACCTGATAGTGTATAGCGAGGCTAATTACATAAATGAACTTTATTTCCAGAGAAAACAATGATCTGCTCTCAGAGGAACAGAGGGAAACGTTTTGTTTTGTTGATGACAGGCCTCCCCAAACATTTCTCAAATCATATCACTTAATTAACGGATTCCCTTACATGCAGTTGCTCGTAAGTGTGGAGAATAAAGGGAATACGCTGGCTTTGTAGGAAATAGGACATATTAGAAGGCAGAAGACCTGGACTGAAGTCTCCGTTTCACCACTTATTGAAATGGAACCCAGAACAAGGTACCCAGTCTCTCTGACTCAGTGTACTCATCTGTAAAATGGGATTAGCAAAACCTAGCTCAGAGTTGTGCTATCAAAGAAATATAAAATGTGTTTAAACCATGACAATTTATAAAGCAATATCAGGAATTAATTTTACTGTTTTCTAGAGATTATAAAATACAAGTGTTGGGATGTCATATGTCAGCATGTCTGGATGGATGTTTTCATTTTAGACTATATGGTACCTTGAGATATGAGTTTAATTCGTTCTGTAACCTTGAGGCGTGGGAAACTATGAGATGCTCGAGTCCTGGTAAACTGGTGGGTCGTGTACAGCCGGCTGATCCACGTGATTACTCCTATCTCAAAAGTTGCTCGTATTTCAAAGCAAAAATCGCTCACTCCATGTCTCGTATCCCAAAAACCTTGTATGTTAGGGCACTTGTATCTCGAGGTACCACTGTATATTGTATCTCGAGGTACCACTGTATAAGTATAGGAAAACTGTGGAATACAGAAAAAATGTGTGTGTGTGTTTGTGTGTGTGTGTGTGTGTGTGTGTGTGTGTGTGTGTGTGTTCTGGAACAAAGGGCATGATTCCTTAGAACCGAGGAAGATAAAGATGGCGCCACCCTGGGAGTAATGGGTAGGCATGCGCTCTTCCCATTATAAAAGATGTGGGCTCCCTAAGGCCAGGTTGCGCTCAGGTAACACACCGCATCCTGAATGCAAGTGACACCTGGCATCACCCTGTGGAACTTGAAAATCATAGTAAATATTCTTCTTCTCTGGCCCAGGAGTTTTACATGAAAGCCAAATTGATGTGTTTTGGGGTTGTTGATTTTTTGACACCGAGCAGATATCTTTCTAGAATAATTTGTATTTAAACTAGCAGAGAGCTAGAGTTCACATGACTTGACTATTTTGTTGACAAACTTAAATTATCTCCTAATATATTTAAGTCTTGTGAGTAAAAGAAAAAGATGTTCAAGATTCTAATTTTGGCCGAAACCGGTTTGGCTCAGTGGATAGAGTGTCCGTCTGCAGACTGAGAGGTCCCAGGGTTGATTCCGGTCAAGGGCATGTATCCTGGTTGCGGGCACATCTCCAGTGGGGGGCTTGCAGGAGGTGGCTGATCAATGTCTCTCTTTCATGGATGTTTCTAACTCTCTATCTCTCTCCCTTCCTCTCTGTAAAAAATCAATAAAATATATTTTTAAAAAATATTCTAATTTTGGTATGTTTTACATTCATTTTCTAGGGAACAATAGGTTGAGAAGCACTAATGAGGAGGCTACCTTAAGCCTGTACTATTTTAAAAACACGCTTCAAGAAAATTCTGTCTTTCCTAAGTAAAAGGAAATTTCGGCCTTCTTTCTACTGCATCAGCAGCTTTTTCAAATATTTATTTATTTTTAAATAAACAAATATGAAATTAAAGTAAAGCAGTCAATGACCTCAAAATTAGTTCGTATTTCCCGACAGCTTCTAACATGTCCCCATTTAAATACTTCCTATTCTGGCTGGAAACAAGAGGAAAAAAATAATATTTACATATCTTCGCTGGTTTTTACGAACTACAAGCTTAGAAGAATTCGTGGTCGAGTTTCCAAATCAAGAATTCTGAGATGTACTTAATTAATTAGTGAGCTCACTTAATCAGTTGCCCTTAGAGACAATTTTTTCTTGTTTTTCACTTTATGGAGAAGGACTCAAGACATTTAACAGATACCTAGTGTAGTCATTATTTAAAGTAAAAGACAAGAAGGCAGTTCTAATCCTTGCAATGGGAGCATTTCGTGGATGTGATGACAAGAATAGCTTATACCAGAGTCACTCATCTCCCATAAGCACAAAGACTATCTCTTTGCCCAAATCAAACGAGATCCAAACAAATTTTATTTTGGTCATGCAGACATGAGCCTGGTTAGCTGTAATGAGAAGCTGATTTAAAACTGAATTTTAAATCAGCTTCTCAAATATGTAAACTAATGTAAGGAAAAACAGTAGAAATTTATTTTGAAAAGCTAATTCAGTAGAATATACATATACATATACAGCGGTACCTCGAGACACGAGTTTAATTCGTTCCGTAACCTTGAGGCGTGGGAAACTATGAGATCCTCGAGTCGCAGTAAACTGGTGGGTTGTGTGCAGCCAGCTGATCCTCAAGATTACTCCTATCTCAAATGTTGCTCATATTTCAAAGCAAAAATCGCTCGCTCGACGGCTCATATCTCAACAATCTCGTATGTTAGGGCACTTGTATCTCGAGGTACCACTGTACATATCCTATCTAATAAAGAGAAATATGCTAGGTGACTGTCATGCCCTCACAAAGATGGCGGCACCCAATCCCCTCAGCCCACCAAGTTGGCAGGCATGAGGCATGGCTGGGCCCACCCCCAGGCAGGTGTGGCCACCCTGTGTGCCTGCCTCCAGAGTCCCCCAGTCCCCTCAGCTCCCCAGCTGCCCAGGGCTGGCCCAAGGTGAAGGCAAGCCTCAGATGTCAGCTGCCCAGTCTCCCAGGGCCTCCTGAGACTCAAGTGATCAGGACTGGCCAAGGCTTGTGCTGCCGGCAGTGGCAGCAGCAGAGGTGTGATGAGGGTGTTGCCTTCCCCTGATCACAGGATTGCTTCCTGCCCCTGAGGGCTCACGGATTGTGAGAGGGGGCAGGCCAGGCTGAGGGATCTCCCCACACCAGTGCATGAATTTTCCTGCACTGAGTTTCTAGTTCATATATTTACCTAATTCAGTGCAAAATGAGGCAGAAATTTGCCTCATCTTATATAGCTATATAATGGCAGCCACCACTATGAGGAACGTTCAGATACCAAACAACATTAGGTAAGCCTCATTGTGACATGAAAAATTAATACATTTACTCTTTCTCATCTGAATCTTCCATAAGGTTACGTTATTACAAAGGATTTAAAGAATTGGGAAGGGAATTGGATTTTTTAAAAAAGTATTTTATAACCTAAAGGTCCGACGTGTTCTATTTAAGGGAGATAAATCGGGAGAAGCTGTAATTCGAGTCAGATCTGTGAGTGTTCCATTATAAAGCTTTATTGGATTTTCAATTATAATTAACGGAATAATAACTAAAGATGTAAACAGAAGCAGAAATGACTGTACTATCAAACACCTGCTTCGTAATTATTTGAACAACACAATGTTTTTGAGTCTCCCACATATTTATAACCCTGGCAAGGTTTTTTGTTTTTTTCTTTTAAATGCCTGTCTATGTATCAATATGCTTAATTATTTTACAGCTCTCTCTGTGAGACAAACACAGCTCAAAAAAATAATAATAATCTGATCCAGGTGAGAAACGAGGAGCCATCAGACTATCACGGGGAGGTCAGTTCACATCATTAAAGCCACAAGATGCCGATGCCAAATTCTTTGGAAAATTCTTGTGAATTACAATGACCCCAATGTGTCGATTGGGGACCGAGAGCATCAATAGATTCATAGTCATCGCATAATAACCGAAGGCCGGGAATGACTTGGAAAAGCATCTGCTGCCTCAAAGCAGGCCTCTGCCACTCATCCTCCCGGAGAGGAGGCGATGCACCACTTTCACTTGGCACCCTGACCGTCTTCTATTTGGTGTGAGCAGTGCATTTTCGTTCCATTCATCATTTAAAGACAGATAATCAGAAAGTCATTACACCGGCCGACACCAGACCCCTTCGCTCGATGGTATCGTAATTGAGCAGCGCGGAGCGGGTGCCAGATCTAATGGATAATGAATATATTATGTCAGGGGCACCGCCAGTCTGCAGCTCCAGGGACAGACAGGGGGGCTGCAGCGGGGATGGGGGGGTCACAGAGGTAGCGCCCAGTTACTGAAGGAGGGACCGTGTCATTAGGGAATCGGTGGTGGGTGCTGTGCGGTTTGTGGGTCCCGCACCCTGAAATGGCAGAGAGCACCTACGTGGAGAGGTCACCACGTATGCAACATGGTTCAGCAAGGCCCGGCTGAGCCTCTAGTTATTGTGTTTTTTTTTTGTTTGTTTGTTTTTTTGTTTTTTGAGAAGAACAAAATGATAAATTGGACTTTTATCAAAATTAAAAACATCTGATTGTTAAGACTTTTGTTAAGAAAATGAAGAGACAAGCCACGGACTGGTAGAAAATATTTGCTAACTACATATCAGAAAGAGAAATGGTATCCAAAGTATATAAAGAATTCTCATAAGAAAATGAACAACTGAATTTAAAAACTGGACAAAAGCCGAGACTGGTTTGGCTCAGTGGATGGAGCGTCGGCCTGCGAACTGAAAGGTCCTGGGTTCGATTCTTGCTTGTGGGCACATCTCCAGTATGGGGTGTGCAGGAGGCGGCTGATCGATGTCTCTCTCTCATCGATGTTTCTGACTTTCTGTCTCTATCCCTTCCTCTCTGTGAAAAATCAATAAAATATATTAAAAAAAAAACTGGACAAAAGATTGGAAGAGACATTTCGCCAAAGAAGATACAAGAATAGCAAATAAGCACATAAAAAATTTTGGTCATTCTAGTTATGGTTAACCATTGCGGTGCAGACGTCTTGGGAAGGAAAGATGAGGATACAGACATGAGCCCGGTTAGGTGGATAATGAGATGAGGTAGGGTGGCTCTTATTTTCATCAGAGCCTGCTCAGCGTTCTTCACTCTTCTGGGGAATAATAACGTCAAGGTAATCATATGCCATGAGCGCCCATTGAAAAAATCTCCTTTTCTTTTAGAATTAATTATATTCAAGAGTATTTTAAGCCTAAGGAATACTCAGGCACATAGTAATAATAATAATAATAATAATAATAATAATAATACTGATAATAATTATAATATTATATAAAAGTATTGCATTATTTAAATTATTTTCTAATTACATTATATGAATTATTTTATATATTCAAAACAACCATAGTACAGAGATTATTATTATCATCCCTACTCTACAGATTTGGAAACTAAAGCATACATTAACCTAAGAATTTGCAAGGACCACAATGTAGTAGATGGCCGAATCAGTACTCAGAATGAACTGCAAGACTCAAATATCCATACTTACAACCACACTGCTTTAATAGTGTCTTAATCTGACTCAAATCCATTGATGCTCATTATTTTGTCATTTTCTCTTGTAAAAGCAGTTTCTCACACTAACATTTATAAAAGGTATGTTAGAGAATATGCAATACTATAGATTAAAAGAAAGGAAACCCAGTTATATATATTATGGCAAAATCTGGCGTGTTGTCAACCTTTGTCACAAGGAAAATCGAACTGTCATGAGATTATACCTTGATGCCTTCTGACCCTATTGAATCAAAGGATTTGAAAATCACATGTCACATTTGAAGTCAAATGTCCCATATATGTTATGCCTCAACATGCATGTTCCCTATCTTTTGAGGCCTGGCAGCATCTGATAAATTGGTATCAGTCCTGTCACATGTGGGCTATCCACAGGTCCTGGTTGTCCTAGCTATCTACATGAACATTCTCACTTCCGGTATCTGAATATGCGGATTCTGGTGAAAGATCTCTGTCCAAAGGAATCCGGTAAGGCCTTACTCATTAAGTTTTTCATTTCTTTGTAAATGTGGAGGGATAACATGTCCACCTAGCTCAAAAGAGTAATTTCAGGAGAAGAAAATGAAATAAGTAAGCTTTGGAGTGCTTCAAAGACACCTGAAATAAAGTAGAACAATAGCTCATGTAGACCGGAGCATCAGATACAGTGGTACCTTGAGATACGAGTGCCCTAACATACGAGATTTTTGAGATACAAGCCCTCGAGTGAGCGATTTTTGCTTTGAAATACGAGCAACATTTGAGATAGGAGTAATCTCGAGGATCGGCCGACTGCACAGGACCCACCAGTTTACCGCGACTTGAGTGTCTCATAGTTTCTCACATCTCAGTGTTTCAGAATGAATTAAACTCGTATCTCGATTTACCACTGTATTTTAAATCTTCCAAGGGCGAATATTTTTTATTATATGGACGTTGTACTAGACTCTTCATTTCCTCAGGTTCCATTTTCTAAACAGCTATGCCGCTACTAAGCAAACTGACTACACATTATGGCCACGTGTGTGACAGAAGTAATTTTTTTTATACTTGGGATGAGCTGTCATTTCATTCATATCAGCCAAAGTACTACTTCCTTCTCCCTATACAGCAAAACTCTGTGTCCCCATAATTTGAGAACTAAAACATTGACAACAAGAAAAATATCCTCTGAGAACTTGATTGTCTGTCACACATCCATCTGGCCAGATGAAGTACAAAATATGAAATGTCAAATCTATACTTCTGTTAAAATGACAGCATTCACTATATATTTAATGCACCTACATAAAAATATAACACGATTGGTTTCAAGTTAACCACATAATGACTTAATATTAAGATAGACTTCAAAATGATCACTGCAGTAGTCTAATCAAGTTTAAAATGCATATAATTTGTCAACTACCCATTCCATCCCTAAATCATCTACAGAAGCAATTTTATAACTAGAGGTGAGGGAAGCATTGTTTGCCATAGGGAAGGTATAAAAACAACCTAAATATCTAAGACAAAAGAATACATTGTGGGCAGCCTTACAGTGGAGCATTATACATCCATGAAACTAAACAAATTATAGTTACATCCATTAAGATTGATGCGCACTACAAATATGTAAGGAAAAAAGATCCTCGCAGTGGTGATTCACTTTAGAGTGCTTTCTTTTCTTTTTCTGGGGTGCAGAAGTACATATATATGCAGTCTTATACATCATATATATGAAAAGTGTAAAGAGATCTTTTGGAACGATAAACATATATTTCAGGAGAATTGCTACTTCTAGGCAGAAGGGAGAGTAAGTGATACATTTATATAATGAGGCAAACACAAACACCCTCACAAAATCATAATATGGGGGGAGGGGGCTGAAGTTAGAGCGCGGCTCTACTTCTTTTAACCACGAAGTTATATCCGTCTCTTCTCTATTGCAGTTCATTTGTTCCTGTGAATTAGAATGTATTCATCTCTCCAAAAATACCTTCATTTACAATGAAGTACTGAAAAATGGAGAAAGGAAGGGAGGAAGGAAGGGACAGAAACTTTAAGGTATTTTCCACAATCTCCATCTATCAGCATATTATAATGAGGTTTGTTTTTTTTAATATATTTTATTGATATTGTACAGAGAGGAAGGGAGAGGGATAGAAAGTCAGAAACATCAATGAGAGAGAGACTTCGATCAGCCACCTCCTGCACGTCCCACAGTGGAGATGTGCCCGCAACCAAGGTGCATGCCCCCAACCAAAATGGAACCTGGGACCTTTCAGTCCATAGGCCGACGCTCTATCCACTGAGCCAACCTGGTCTCGGCTGAGTTTTTGTTTTCTATTTCACACCCTTCTATTTAATATTGTTTACTGGTAGGTGTGTCTAGTTTTATTTATTTATTTATTTTTTATATTTTATTGATTTTTTACAGAGAAGGGAGAGAGAGAGAAAGTCAGAAACATCGATGAGAGAGAGGCATCGATCAGCTGCACACCCCACAGTGAAGATGTGCCCACAAGCAAGGTACATGCCCCAACTGGTCTCAAACCTGGGACCTTTCAGTCCACAGGCCAAGGCTCTATCCACTGAGCCAAACCGTTCTCAGCGATGTGTGTGTCTAGTTTTAGATGACCTCCCTGCTACCCCTCTCCCTTGCATTCCACTGTCTGATGAAGTTTCTTAACCTCAAGGTTGATGTGAAGATGCAATCCAACATGATTGCATTTACGATGAGCCCAAGGAGTCAAGCTAAGGTCTCCTCTGCCAGCGGCAAGCCTTCCCTGGCAAAGGGTCTTTCCAACATCGCTCTCTCTCCTTTCTGGTGGAGGGAAAAAACATACCCAAGCACCCTGCCTCCGATGGCTGCATTACAGGCTTAATTTCAGCATTACACGGCCGTCTAAAAGCATTTCACAGGTGTTTGCTGGAACTCATTAGACTGTTTGGAACTCCTTCACGCTCCCTAAAAGGCAATTAAAATGTGTCTGCAAATCACCTCCTGTGGCCCAAAGCACAGCTGCCGCTCCCGCAGCCCCACGCAGTGTTTCCAAACACGGGAAACTGCTTGGAACGCAGCGGTTCGCAGAGGCACGAAGAGGGCCTCCGGGTGGCTTCCTTGCGTCCCCTCCCCAGACGGGCCCGTTCACTGGGGTCCGCTGCCAAAAACAAGAAACAGGGCCGTTCAGTGACAAAAGGGGGTGATTACAGAGAGAGCTGCGAGGGCCTGCGGATGCAACAAAGGCTGAGCTGATCCAAGGAACCTGGGGATTCTGCTTTTCAAACCTTTTTCTTCTGCAAGAAGAGGCACCGGGAACTGTGGTTGCGGGGAATAGCACTCAGAATTCAGGCTGGAGCAACTGAGTTTCTTTTTTCTTTTTTTTCCAATATATTTTATTGATTTTTTTACAGAGAGGAAGGGAGAGAGAGAGAAAGTCAGAAACATCGATGACAGAGAGACATCGATCAGCCGCCTCCTGCACATCCCACAGTGGAGGTGTGCCCGCAAGCAAGGTACATGCCCTTGACCGGAATCAAACCTGGGACCTTTCAGTCCACAAGCTGTCCTCTATCCACTGAGCCAAACCGGTCTCGGCACAACTGACTTTCTGGAACGGGGAAGAAAAGTGGCCAAGTGTTACCTGCTTATTTCTCCAAGCAACAACCCCCACGTGAGGATGTACCCCTAAGATAGAGTGTGCCTATGTAATCCTAAATTGGAGAAAACCTTAGCGGAAAGGGTCTGCCCTAATCTGGGGGACTTTTATGTCTGCAAACAGAAAAGGGACATTTATTGGGCAGTCATGAACACCCTATGGCAATCCTTTGCATTAACTCCTCTATTTAATTTCACTGGGCAGGTCCTGATGCTGAAATTCAGGAAGGACACAGCCAGAGAGAGAGAAGAGAAACTTGCTTTGTGGGATTCAAATAAGCTGGTTCCAAATCACAAGGACTTAATCAAACATGCACAGAAAGTAACACCAAATAAGTCTCTAATATTTCCATTAATAACAACTTTTTTTGTTGTTCCGTTTTTAATGAGAATTACTTCTCCCGAACTTGAAGTTCACTGTTTAGCTGTGTTTCTGGATTTCAATTAAATCATGATAAATCAGAAGGGAACCAGGTTTGCTCAGGTAATTGTGGTAACAGAAATGTATTCGCCTCAGAAGCTACTGATGTGGTTCATTCTATCCTAGTACAATGTAAAAAAAAAATCATGATAAATCAGGCATTTTGAAATGGGAAAAAATAAGGAATGTAGGTTGAAGTGGAAAATAAAATAAGGAATAGCAAACTGCTATTTGTTTTTCAAAAAAATTTCGCCATTAAATCAGCATGTTTATTTTGTGCTGAGATCAAAATGTTCAATGCCACCAAAATACATTATTTTAATGATTATTAAAGTTCTGTTTGTTATTAGAGATTAAGCTCAAACTAGTATATTTTTGCAGCAAGAATATTTGCACATGCAAATCAGATATTAGATCTAAATCAAGTGAAGGGAGGTATAGTTAAAGAGATTCATTGAAAATGGCAATATAATACGGACAAAATTTAGTGTTTTTTCCAGATAGGTGCAAAGCATAGATTTCCAATAATTTAATTGGAATCCTATTAGGAATAACTAAATGATGACAAGGTAATTTGTAATTGTAAAGTGCTAAAGAATAAAAGTTGGCTAATTTTCATTAAAAAAATACATGGGAAGGGAAGAACGAGGCAACATTGATGGGTTTCAAGTCTAAATGAGCAAACATCTTAACTACGTTATCGCTGATCAATTAAGGAGATAAATGAAACTTTAAAAAAGATGTCCTGGTACTCTGCTGTACCTTAGTTTGCAGCATAAAATGGCAGAGGTGGAGTCAGACAAAAATAAGTTGCTTTAACATAAAGTTTGAATGATAGTAATACAGAGTGGGCAAAATGAAAGTTTGTGAAGTTCAGATCTCATGAAAATGGAATTATAATTCTCCACCTGTCAGATCAACAGGATTAATACAGGCATCCTTCATGGCATCCTTGATGATAGCAACTTCTGATGACATTTCCTTGTGCTGGAATAAATGTATGCTTTATCTTGCTATTTTTTTCCTTTATAGCTCTCATTACTGTGTACGTGTGTGTGTGTGTGTGTGTGTGTGTGTGTGTGTGATTGTTGGCCATTGCCTTTGCTCCACTAAACACCACACTAGACTATAAGCTCCTCAAAGACAGGAATTTGGTTGCTTTTCTTCCATTGGGGTCTCGGGACTGACCCTCATAGGTCCTCAGTGATTTTATTGAATTATTAAGGAAATCAGGGCGTTCTTATAAATTTATCCAGAAATCACTAGTAGTACTTGTTTACAAGTTCTCTCCTGGTCCTTTGGTAAGTCCAGCAATGCAGTCTTCTCTAAGGAACTATTGTTAATCAGGATCAAGGAGAAATCACTCATGTTAATTAAAATTATAAGATACAGTTGTATAAATTAGCATGTAAAACTTGAGATAGCTAGGTGGCATTGAAGTGAAAGCATCACATAGGTACTTGGAGTTACAAATCTAGGAATCTGACTGGTCTGCAGATAGACACATAGGAATCATCAGCATATAGATGCTATGTAAAACCACGATTGAACTCTTATCTAAATATTTCATAGGAATATGTCTCCTCAACTATATTTTAAATTCAGCTCTTGGCACATGGTCTTGTTTGTTTTCTTTGGTTATTTTGGATATGCCAAGTTTGCCTACCTGTGGATCAATGGCACCATATCTTCTCTTAGAGGAGGAATGAGAGGGCAAGAGAAGAGCTTTATCGTAATCCCACACAAGCCCTAATATCACTCCCTTAGTATTAAGCCCTCAGGACAAGGAGGGTCTGACCTGCATCAAAAAACCTTAGGCTCGAGACCAGTTTGGCTCAGTGGATAGAGCGCCAGCTTGCAGACTGAAAGGTCCCAGGTTCCATTCCGGTGGGGGACATGTACCTTGCTTGCGGGCACATCTCCACTGTGGGGTGTGCAGGAGGCAGCTGATCGATGTCTCTCTCTCATCTATGTTTCTGACTTTGTATCTCTCTCCCTTCCTCTCTGTGAAAAATCAATAATAAAATGTATTACATTTAAAAAAAAAACACAAAAAAACCCTTAGGAACAAATCTTTATGTATGATGACAATAAAGACAGAGTTTTGGTCAAAGCAGAGATAAGATCTAAGCCTCAGTGGTGTTTTGGCTCCAGGCCAATCAGTGAAGACCACAACCCTGAAAGGACACACCTGAGAATCTGATGAATATGCCATTGAGATCCTTCCCTGGGATCGTCCCTAAATTCCCCATCTTAAAAGCCTTAGAGTGGAGGACCTAACTTATCTCTCTCTCTCTCTCTCTCTCTCTCTCTCTCTCTCACCCACACAGTCCTGCTGGCTCAATGCTTCCACTGCCATTTCTACCTCTGTGGCTTTCTAAATATCCATCTACTTATATTTCAGATTGGCTCTGAATTCTTTCTTAGCCAGAATTCAATACTGAGGTTGCTTAACCGAGGTCCAATCACCAATAACATTCTGGGTCATTTCACTACTAACAATTCCCTGTCCTGTCTTTGAGTCATTATTACACATTTAAAAATGTTATTTCTGTATTTATTGTCTTCTTTCCATCTTACCTGCCCTGAAGAAATGTAAGCCCATGTACTTAAGTCACTTAGACTTGCCTGTTAAATTATCC
Source organism: Lasiurus borealis (assembly GCA_004026805.1). Taxonomy (NCBI): domain Eukaryota; kingdom Metazoa; phylum Chordata; class Mammalia; order Chiroptera; family Vespertilionidae; genus Lasiurus; species Lasiurus borealis. The sequence continues at coordinate 15,972 of PVJN01000746.1, forward strand.
AATTATCTGGCACAAACCAAATGTTGTGGAATGACTGAAGGAATGATGTCTTATAACAGTATATTTTTTCTAAAATCAAGTTAATAATAATACAGGCTTGTCAAGAGAATTGATTAAGACCAGGTAAAGGACTTGGGAAATAGATTCTCAATGAATGGCAAGTGTAATTATTAGCATCAAATAGTAACTGATTTTCATATATGTTTTCAGATCATTTTGATGAAGAATGCAATAGTAGCAAAAATTTTAGGGAAAGTGTTCTCCTCATCCCTTATCTGTCATCTTCTACAGAAGCCCAAAATAAACATTGTTTTAAACATTCAGAAAAACCTCTCTTTTGAGGTTTTCCATTTTAAGTGATGTTTTGTAAAATATATTCATCATTTTGAAATATTGATTAATTGCCCCGATTCCCTTAACTTCCTAATTTAGTGTTTTGAAAAATGGTTTCCATTTTTAGCATTTATTTTGCGATGTTTTATCTTCAACTAAACTTTTCTTAGGTTGTCGTCAGAAATTTTATGTGATGGAGTTAGCAAACAAAGTCAATACTTGGCAACACTAGTATGCACTACTTTTATATTCACTTTCCAACATCATTTCAGCAACTCACAACAAGAGGTTGGAGAGTGCCAAATTCTACTGTGTTATTACACTCACATAAGCATGGTGGGCTTAGAAGAAATAGACACGTAAAAAGTGATGTGCCACAAGAATTTTTAAACCATGAAATACCTGACTTTTAGTCAGGGTGACTGACCTTTTTTCCCTTAGATTGTCAAAAAAAACCCAAAAAATCCACAATTGACAACATCCAATATAATATTCATCTGGTGTAAGCGAATCAAAATTATTCCTATTTTTGTCATATTGGCAAGAAAACATCTTTTTGGTGTGCTACAGAATTTTAGCAATTAGTTCATGTGTGCATGAGAGGAAGAAGGTTGAAAATGGGTTGCCTTAAACCAATGTTAAAGTAAATATCTCCAATAAAGCCCAAGGATGTCAGTCAGTGTGTATCCAAGAAGGAAACAAAGAAAGCATTCAGACAACTTTCAATACTCTCACTCCTTCCCTGGTTGAGATTTTAACATTGATTCTTTGTCAAAGCACCACAATACGATGACATAGATAAATATAATTTAATATCCAGAACACTGAACTTTTGAGTTCTAAAACCAAAAAGCTAAAATTACCAACTGCCCATTCAAGGTATCCATGGTAGTTCTAGTATCTAAGTTTAGCTTCTTTTTGCCCAATCCCAATTAGTGCATGGTTTCAGGTGTGTTTTCTCTCTTCTCAGAGTTAGAGAATTAGAGGAAGCAAACTACAGTTAATGTTAAACTAGACCATATTAAGAAAATAATGTCATGATGCCATATAAATCAAGATTTTAGAGCTCGCAATAAAATGCCTGAAAATATTGAATATTAAGGATAACTTAGTCAACCTATATGAACTCTAACTCTACATTTTAAATGGAAAGTTATTTGATAGTCTTTGCATATCCAAAATTGGGCAAGTATTAATTGATAGAATTTACAATTTCTTAATCTACAGACCAAACATTGAGTTGAATTGGTAAGTTTTTATAAGCAATCTTATTCATTCTTTGGTTTAAGAACATTTTTCTTCACTAATCACAACATACTAATTGGACAGAGATATTTTAATATTTAAATATTGCATAGGTGTACCTTTTAACTTTAAAATACTCTACAGATAATTTGGGAGAAGATTAGAGGTTCCAAAATAAATTAATTATAGAGGCATCCATGAATTTCAAAAAAAAGAATCATAATGGAAAAATATATGTATACAAAGCAGTTTGCCAAGAGCAAGGAAACTTCAATAGTTTGTAATTTAATCCAAGTATATATTCATATAACATTCGAATATGAAGAACTATTTTAATAACAACTTTGATGTTATTTTGAATTATGAAAAAACAAACAAGGATACAGATATTTATATCATAATCATAAAAAGATAAATGAGATAGCTTTGAACATGAAATATACTTACTCTTATTGGACTATGATAATACATGATTGTATATACTAGTATGTATGCATATTACATATTATGTATATAAGTTATATACAGTATGATATAACTACTCATTTAATTACAAACAATATTTTACTTGATGATAATCAACACAGGAGATATAATAATATATTCTTTACATGGACTATTCCTTTATTTACCTCACCAGTAAATTCTTTCTGGAATGCCTCAGCTTTCTTTTAGTTTCATTGGACTTAATTCAATTAGTCTATCTTATTCCATTCACACATAAATTGGTTTCCTTAAAAAAGCAACAACAACGCATTTTTCAAAATATTGAGTATTCAAGCCTTATTACAAAAGCATGTTCAGCCATTTACAAAAATCAACATGGTATGAAAACTTTTAAAACCTGAACATAGATTATTGAATTGTGTGTGAATGTGTGTGTGTGTGTGTGTGTGTGTGAGAGAGAGAGAGAGATAAAGTTGAATGGTTGGTAGGCTTTAGAAACCCAAAAACAGATAAAACAACTTGAAGAATGACTTATTTTATACACACACACACACACAGAGGCACACACACACACACACACACACACACTTGATACAATCATGAGTTTCCCAAAATGCATATTGAACAAATGCAATAAACAATTTACTTGATATGAAAGCACTTAGCAAATGTAGTGGAAAAATAATCAGTCATTGTAGACCAATGACAAGCAACTATTGACTTTTTTTTATTTTAAATATAAGGTGGAAATTGTTTGTTTGTTTGTTTGTTTGTTTACTGAAAATAGACAATGTCATGGCAAAGAAATGATACAACCTGCAGCAAATAGAAAGAGGACTGCATAGGATTCTGGGAAAAGTCAGTAGAGGAGAAGCAAAAAGAGCAGGGAGAGGGAATCCGCCCGGAATGAAAAGCACAATAAATCTGATGGCTTTAATTAAATGTGAAGGAAGAAGGGGGAAGGCAAACTTCAATGCTGAGAATGTAAGACTGTCTCAGAAGGTGAGGGAACTTAATCCTATCAACATCTCATTTGCATAGCCATAGTAAAAAATAACAATGGTATTTTTGTGACCAAAAATATATGCAAAGCAGGCATTGTGATGGTTCAGTAGCTATTTTTGAAATGGAAATTTCCTTACAATTTGAAACAGCTCCTTCTTCAAAACACCAAAAGCCATCAGACTGCTACTTTGGGCTACAGAGAGAGTCCTTTTCAATGTGATAGGCAGGATTTAAGCGAAGTATTCCCTTCAGGGGAAAAATTAACCCCTGTCTGTAGAAAATTGATACATTTTTAAAATTGTATTTGAGATTGCTATAATCATCTGAAATGACTGATTAAAAAACACTGTGTCAACCAAAGGACTTATATGCATGCAGATTAGCATGATCAATGGACAGGGACCCTAGGGTGAGGACTGGGGGTGGGAGGTGGGGGGTGGAGGGGCTTGTCCTGAGGGAAGGGACTGGCCGTGGAGGGGGTCTATAGGGAAAAGAGGAGACCTACGTAATACTTTAAACAATAAAAAAATAAGATAATCTAATAAATAAAGTATAATTACTGAACTTTACTAAAAAACCCTGTTTCATGCCACACTGTTAGAAACAAAACAAAATAAAAAACACTGGTTCTGCCCAGTGAAAAACTAAGTTAGTTTGCTATTTATGGTAATAAAAATATCTTTTGCAAGCGCTGGAATAAAAAATCCCACAAAAATTTGTCTCCTGTGGAAAAGCTAAGTAATTTCATCGCGAGCACCCCCAAACATACACAAAAATCTCCGATTATTAGTTGTGGCCTCCTTACTGACGGTTGCATAAACTTCTATTTCTGCCACTGATTGTGTGCATATATTCAGCACTAACATTTTAATAAGAAAAAAAAATGTTAAATATCAACGTAATAGATGAGCATTCCTCTCAAAGCCAATTTCATTAAATACCATCGGTATTAATCTTTCTAAATCTTAATTACAGCCTTTTGACATATTACCCCCCGTTTGACCTTTTCTGCTCAATTCCAGTAATGAACCGGAGGACGGACAGGGATACCCGCCTATGTAAACCTCCAGGAATGAATTATTTTTATGCCACCGAGCAAATGGGAATAGCGACCCGAATTATCTTGTATTCAAGAGTCAATGAGACCACATTTTTTCCTAAGTGATCAACCAAGTTCCAATCTCTTTCAAGATTAACACATCCAAAATGAGATGCCCTTCAGTCTGAGCAGATAAAGTTCTAAAAACTGGGGTAAAAAAAATAACAAGAAGAAGAAGAAGAAGTCTATGGCTGATGAACAAAACTTCCTGAACTAGATACGTCCAATGAATTTGAAAACAATTAGTAATGGCAGCTTGCAATCGAATAGCTGGAAGTCCAGTTGAAAATAGGAGGGACTGGCAGTTCCCAGATTAAAACAGTAATGATTCTGCTATTAAGCCACATTTGCGCCAATCGATAGCTCAAAGGCATCCTTATTTGGTTGGATCCAATGAATGAGCACAAGCAGGAACGGTTTCAGAAAGAGGGCCCAAGATCCTTTTTTCTTGGACCATGTGCTGTCTTTTCTATCTATCTGGCACCAGAAATGTAAATGGCGATTTGTTTGGCACATTCATCTTTTCCCATGGGTGTTTCCTCTTTTTCTTGACATATTTCTACTTTTCATGTCCCATATTATTTGCTTTTGCTTACTGCATTTCTTTTTCTCTTTAAAATCATTGCTTTGGCCGAAACCGGTTTGGCTCAGTGGATAGAGCGTCGGCCTGTGGACTGGAAGGTCCAGGGTTCGATTCTGTATCCTGGTTGCGGGCACGTCCCCAGTCGGGGGCGTGCAAGAGGCGGCTGATGGATGTCTCTCTCTCATCGATGTTTCCGGCTCTCTATCCCTCTCTCTTCCTCTCTGTAAGAAATCAATAAAATATATTTAAAAAAATAAAATAAAATAAAATAAAATCATTGCTTTGTACCTTTTCCTTGTTCTTCTTGCCCGCATCCCCATCCCTGTATACATCATCTTCAATGGCTTTGCATCTACTGGTCTGACTTTCCCTCCATTTGACTTTTTTTTGTCAGCAGTAAATTGACTGGAAAGTTGAGATCGTTTTTAAAAACCAATAATTAACAGCATAAGTAATTTAGAAATCAGCTGTGTGATGTTTCCCCTAAGATCTACCTTGAAATTTTAAATGTGGGGTGGAGCCTTGGTGAGAGAGTACAACTATTGTGAAGATCATAACAATTTCACAACGTTAGAGCACACCAGTAGAGATATTTTAAAAATTATACACAAAGTCCAGATTATCTGGGAGGAAGCCTATGATTCCAGATGTGTGAAATTGAGTATAAAATTGGGACAGTTAGAAGATGCTGATGATAGTGCCTTTTAAACAAAAGTGTGATTAATAACATTGCTTTGATATGCAAACTAGGCAAAAAGCATCTACCAGTAAAGACAGCACAATTATTTAACTTCTGGAATTTGAAACTTAGGCAGTTGTTTTTATCTGTCTATCTGAAGAACCCCAAAGGTAGTAGTAAGAAAGCAATGAGTTGGAGAAATGTTTTTCTTCATTTTACAACATCAACTCAGACTAACTCTGATCCACTTTAGACTTAGGATCTGACCAGGGAAAATACATAGGTGAATGAGAAGTTAGTTCCTAGTCTGCTTTCGGTAACCTGAAAAATCACCCCTACCTTTATTGTAAGATTGGATTGCTATCCCCAATGTATGAAATTCTGCCATTTTAGATTTCTAGTATTTGTTAGGCTTTTTTTTTTTGCTAAATTATCCTATTGTGTTTTTTAAAGGAGACATTCTATACTTCATACATTAAGTACTATACACTCCAGTATATAATTCAGTATAAAATTGTGTTATATCACTCAATCTACTAGTTATGATTCATCGAGGATAATTTTGTGTTAGACAACAATTTTGCTAAAACACTTTGCAATTGTTATTTCATTTCATTTCATTATAAATCTAAGAAGTGGGAGAATTTCACTATTAATTTTTCTACTTATTCACATGGCAGGACATGAAGAGTGTGCATGAATGCCACAGAGTTAGTAAGGGACAGTCAAAACCTGAGCCCCAGTCTGCAGGAACCCACAATCCCCACGGGCAAACTAAGCACACACTCTACTGACTCTCCTGTTATTTTAGGTTGGTTTCTGTCTGGCCTGGAGACCTAGTCCCCGGGAAATTTATTCGGGGTCACTGAACCGCTGGCCCGGTTGCCATGACTGATTGACATCTGGGGTGTTTTTTGGAGAGAGGTCACCGCAGAGGGGATTGTTTTCAGAGGAAAAGGGGATGTGGAAGAAGCTGACAGAGGCTGAAAACGAGTTTCAGAAAATTCCCCCAAGATCCACTGGGATGAAAAGCGCAGGAGGTAATTTTCCATGTGTACATGCGGCCCAAATTCTTCTTGTTAGGTCTGACATGGAGCGCCATTTCCATAATGAGCATTAATACAAGGCGATTTTCTTGGAAAAATAGACACGGCTGCTTGAATGGCCTATTCAACTCAATTTCCATGGGAATAGGGCAGCCTGGTGCCCTCTGAAGGATGGGACCCTGGCGCAGCAGGACTGGTTACTTGGAGTTGCACTGGTGACCTTTACATGCATATATTTATAAATTCCCTCAAAACCACAGTGTGGAGACACACAACCCTCCTGCTCTTCCCTTCTCTAGGGCTCGTGCGCTCATGTCGCGCTCGTCATGTTGCATTAGATATTGTGACTCAGAGGAACGTAGGGGATGCATCGTAATGAGATACTCAAGCAAGAGAATTCAAAAGGGACAGGTGGATGCAAAGAAGCAGCACCTTGAAATGACACACAAATGATTCTCACAGAGATGCCTTCCTGTTACCTCATGATGCTGAGGGCACTCCGTTTTGATTTCATTCTAAACATGTCTTGCAGGGTATCTGGAAGGCGCTTTATTAAGCATGGAGAGTGTGTGGAGAGATGAACTCAACACGATCCCTGCCCTCTGAGCACTGATAATCAAGAGGAGGAGAAAGACAGGCGCGCCGAGGGGCATAGTAATTATCCCATCGAGTTGCAGAGCAAGGATTGGGGGTCTGAGACTTGGTGGAGTGTCCTGGCTAGCGATGAGACCTTAATCAAATTATCCATCCTCTCCGAGCATCAGCTTTCTTATCTGTGAGCGATAATACCACTCGCGGGGTTGTTTGGACAAGGACCGAACACAGGGTCTGATTTATAGTAATTGCTTTGTAAACTTGTAATAATGTTGTTATAAGGACCATCGGTAATAACTCTAAAAGGGAGCCCGGGTTAAGTAGATTGAATGAAGTCATCGCAGGGTGCGAGGAGTGGAGAGAGGAACAAGGAACAATTCTTAATTAGATTAGAGGAGCCTTTATGGTTAGGTGGCAGCACTTAAAATAGAACGAAGAGGGGGAAGGATTGGAGTAGCAACAAATGATATTGATGATGAAATGCCCAAAGGGGAAAGAGTCATAGAAGTAGATGTAAGGATGTGTTCATAAAAGAAAAATAGTCTGATTTGAGCATGGGAATGTGGGTAAGCCTGTGAACTGATGCAGTGAGCAGATAATGGAGGACCACGTACAAGACACTAAACACTATTCTTTTCTTAAAGTAGCTGGTGTTTGGGGAGTAGCCTTTTAGTAGGATTTTTTAAAAATATATTTTATTGATTTTTTACAGAGAGGAAGGGAGAGGGATAGAAAGTCAGAAACATCGATGAGAGAGAGACATCAATTAGCTGCCTCCTGCACACCCCACACTGGAGATGTGCCCGCAACCAAGGTACATGGCCCCGACCGGAATCGAACCTGGGACTTCTCAGTCTGCAGGCCGACACTCTATCCACTGAGCCAAACCGGTCTCGGCAAGATGTTAATGGGAATGTGGCTTACATAGGATTTGTCACCACCTGGGGAAAGGCTATATTAAATAAAGTCTTAGCTATAGGACTTTACATAGCCTTTAAAAAGCCAATGTGTACTGGACTGGGGATATAGGTACCAAATATCTTACCATACTCTGAAACATTTTCTTGCAGTATATGCACTTGGGAAAATAATGTTTTTAAAATATATTTTAATGATTTTTCACAGAGAGGAAGGGAGAGGGATAGAAAGTTAGAAACATTGATGAGAGACAGATATGGATCAGCCGCCTCCTGCACGCCCCCTACTGGGGATGTGCCTGCAACCAATGTACGTGTCCTTGACCGGAATTGAACCTGGGACCTTTCATTCTGCAGGTCTATGCTCTATCCACTGAGCCAAACCGGTTTCGGCAGGAAAAAAATTGAAAAATACTCTTCCAATGACAATGACTTTAAGAGACTTTGATAATAACAATAGCATCTTAAGTTTCATGTTTAACAAGTTTATTGAGTAATCTTAAAATCACTGGTGTGTAAAAATGAAATAGTTTTATTGGTTGATTTCAAACTCCTATCTGGCTGTTTAACATTATCTTGGGTAGGTTCTGCAATATTCTGGATAAATTACCAAAATCCACTTTTAAAATACTGATCTCTTGACTGATTCAAAGATAGCCCTTCTTCCTTCTTGCTCTAGTGCAGCGGTTCTCAACCTGTGGGTCATGACCCCTTTGGGGCTCAAATGACCCTTTCACAGGGGTCGCCTAAGACTATTGGAAAACACCTATTTCCCATGGTCTTAGGAACCAACACACCGCTTCTCGGTGTAGCAAAATGTAGCAATGTAGTTTATTGTTATCATATTAAGACTGTTACCCATGCTACACCACGATTCAAGACAAAATTTCATTTATTTGTAATTAGAAATAAATATTTCACAATATATAATTACATATTGTTTTTGTGATTAATCCCTATGCTTTAATTATGTTCAATTTGTAACAACGAAAATACATCCTGCATAGCAGATATTTACATTACAGTTCATAACAGTAGCAAAATTACAGTTATGAAGTAGCAACGGAAATAATTTTATGGTTGGGGGTCACCACCACATGAGGAGCTGTCTTAAAGGGTCTCGGCATTAGGAAGGTTGAGAACCATTGCTCTAGTGCATTTAGGTGCCAAGAAGAAGAAAGAAAAGTCAGCTATTGAGGCTGTAGCCTTATCCTTTTATTGGCTAACAATATCCCTGCTCCTGTATGGTAGGCGTTCTCAACTGGCTCTCATGAATCCATGCATATAGGTTCCTCAGAGGGTGCCTTGCAGTCTCCACATTTCCCTGACCCTCCATCTTGGAACTTGGGTCCAAGTCCTCTCTTCCACTCTCCATCTCCCACCTCAACTCAAGTTGCTTTGGCCTTCCAGTGAGGGCGCCAACGCCACACCTTAAGTCAGCTACTTCCCTGGTGCTTCCTGGACCCAGTGGAAATCCACATCCTGGCTAAGACAGTCGGTGTGCATGCTATTCAAGTGTATGTCCCCTGAAGTCCTGAATTATCTCACCAATTCCCTTTCCTCCACTCAGATCGTCGTGGGCACAGATCAGAAGGCCTACTCTCTAAGCAGATATCCCACCAGGGAACAGAAGGAAAGCAGATCGCTCTTCCTAACTGACACTTCCAATTTTTATGAGTGATTCACCTGGAGTCACCTTTCCCCACCTCCAGCCCAGGCCTACACGGCTTATTAAGGAAGAATCACTGTGTGGAGAGGAGACGAAAACATCGCCCAGACAATTCTGCTCTCCCAGCCAGGCCTCTGACCCTGATGCTCCTCTTCCCTTTTCCCGTCCACATTTTATATCCACTGAGAGCAGGAACGGGGCCGGGGAGGGTGTTATTGAGAGGAGAAGAACAAGCTATTTTACGCTCGGGCAACCCTGGACTTGCTGGTTTTACAGGTTAGAGGCCCCGAGTAGCTCTTTTTAGTACCCAGAGCACACGATACTTTGAATTCCACTCGGGCTGTGTACTCAGCCGCAACTCGTGGATAACTAGGAGCATTCTAGTTAACCTTCTTCTACAAATGCTGAGAAGTTTAATTTAAAGTCAATTACATTTTTTTAAATTTAATTTTATATTTATAGACATACACGAAATACACTGCATATGTATTATGCATCCTTGTGAGTATAGTATATTCACATAGAGCAGGGGTGGAGTGAGTGGGCCATAATAGACACGTGATGCGAGTGAACCACAAACTCTTGTTGATAGAAGCCATTAACATACTGGAGCTCATTTCTTCTGGAAGCATCTCATGACTGATGCAATGTTGTTTTGGAGGAGAAGGAAAGAAGTCAGAGAGATGAGGAGTGCTACAGTAGGCGAGGGGATGGTATTGTAGGTTTGACTAGAAAACCATTTCATCTAAGAACCAAAGAAGGTAAGGGAACAAATATGCTTGCGTGTTATATGGTGGCGATTTGAGTTCACCCCTCTCAGTGCCCAGTTTGTTTGTTCATCCTGAGACTCAGTTGAGTTTTTTACTCAGTTGCATGAGATGCATTTGTAGCTTTCCAATAATTTCTCTGTTTGAGCTCAATATCACTTGGATGAGTTTTGTTGCTAGCGCCATAACATCACCTATTTGTTTTTTGCTTACAAATGAAGAATCAGGATCGAGGCTAAAAAACTGAATTATAGATATTCTAGTACCTGCCATCATGTTATCGTGATTATATGTGCATGTGTGCTTGTGTGTGAACACAGTGTGTGTTCTGATATTGGTCACTGAAAAAAATGTGCTGAAGCTGAGGATGAGGCTAAATCCTCTGTCTTCTGTGACTTAGTTACTTGAACATGAAAACTTATTTTAGAAAGAGAACTTTAAAAATGAATAAAGATTGGAGATTGGAGAAAGTAGCAAAATAACACTGTGAACAAAGATGCGAGTGTCTCGTCTTAATGTGAAATAACCACTAAAAGCTAAGGGCCCCTTTCCCTAATGTATCTCTCATTCACAAGCTGCGTGTGAACGAAAAGGTCTTAATGTGAGCAGAGTGTCTCACACTCTGCAGACACTCCGTCAATAACTGTGGGATGAATGCCAGAAGCCTCCTTTGCTGCTCCTTCTGGTAGACAAGGGTTCTTGCTTTCATTCTTTTCCTATTTATTTGATTGTTGTGCATTTTTCCTGCCCAACATCCAATTCCAACACTTTCAATAAGAGCCTTTACAGCTTTTCTAGGGGAACTACCTTTGCAGGTGTTGTTGGGCTTCATACAACAGCCCCAACTTTACCGCCCGGAGGGACATTGAACCCAAGACCAGTCACACTGTACTTCCTGGGTGTGTGAATTCTGAGGGGAGGAGCACCAGAGAGGGACATTGTAGGAGCTCATACCCTCACGGGCTGTTGCCCTGTTGTAGCAATCCATTAAATCCTGCTTTCTAGGTACAGCAATATCATCCTGGCCCTTCTCTTTCCCAGTGCTCAAATGCTTGGCGTTTTCCAGCTCTTTTAATCCTACCCCAGAGTTCCCAAACAAAACCTCATCTTTTTATTCTTCCTTTTTTTTTTCAAACAAAAGAAGCCCAGCCGAAACCGGTTTGGCTCAGTGGATAGAGCGTCGGCCTGTGGACTGGAAGGTCCCAGGTTAAATTGAGGTCAAGGGCATGTACCTGGGTTGTGGGCATATCCCCAGTAGGGGATGTGAAATAGGCAGCTGATTGATGTCTCTCTCTCATCCATGTTTCTAACTCTCTATCCCTCTCCCTTCCTCTCTGTAAAAAATCAATAAAATATATTTAAAAAAACTAAAAAATAAAAAAAGAAGCGTAATGGATGTGTTTTTGAAGAAGAGTGTTTAGAGCATCTCAGAGACTGTGACCATTTGTGATGGCCAAGGTTTACTAGTCAAGCCAGATTTCTATACTTCTCTCTCTGTCTCTCTCTCTCTGTCTCTCTCTCTCTCTCTCTGTTTCTCTCTCTCTCTCTCTCTTTCTCTCTCTTTCTATCATATTTTTATTCTGGTCCTCTGCAAGACCTCAGGGTCCTTCTCCCTCAGGAGATCTAGGGTTTGCTGGCACTTTCTACCTCTGATCTCTGAAATTCAGGTATTTTGTTACTGAGTGTCCATGTTGCATCTTGAGCACAGATATCTTCAGTAAATGCACTGAAATGAAATTCTGAGGTGTTATTAAGATACTGCAAGGCTTGCGGAAACTGGTTTGGCTCAGTGGACAGAGCATCGGCCTGCAGACTGAAGGGTCCCGGGTTCGATTCTGGTCAAGGGCATGTATCTTGGTTGTGGGCACATCTCCAGTGTGGGGTGTGCAGGAGGCGGCTGATCGATGTCTCTCTCTCATCGATGTTTCTAACTCTCTATCCCTGTCCCTTCCTCTCTGTAAGAAATCAATAAAATATATTAAAAAAAAGATACTGCAAGGCTTTCTTAGACAGAGGGCAATGGAGGGTCCTGGGAAACTGTTAAACCCTGTGCCTATGCTCTAAGGCCAGGTCACAGACAATCGCTTACGCATCCCTTATAATGCGACAAACCCTTGCTTTCTGGAAGTTTCCAAAGCAAAAGAATCAGATCTTGTTCTCTCTCCAAAACGAAGCACAGATAGTTATTCTTCAAATGACTTCTGCCTTCTTTTATTCTCTAGGTTTTCAGCAAAGAAAGTGAGAAAAGACACATGGGGTATGTTAAGTGAGAGGTGGACACAGAGACATTTTCAATTTTAACATCAGCAAATATTATGACTGGTGGTTTTATGTAATACAGAACATGCCTAAGAGCTCTTAGGCCTATACCTGTACCCCTGATATAGTTCCTAGAAACATACAATTATAGCAGCTTATTGTTTAAGCAGCCATAACATCTGCTAGCATAAATTTCCACTACGCATTCTACAGCGTGCCTATTAAATGATCAGCACATCAGCCATCCCGCCTTCTCTTGCTTATCTCCAATGGTGGAGCAGAAAGCTCACTGCACTTTTATACGGATCCAAGTTTTAAATTCTACTGTAATTTATAAACCATTTATGGTCAGCAGTCTTGGATCCCCTCTCTAAAATAACACAGAACTCTCTGTACTATGTGCATATATTTTAGGTTAGACTTACAAAAGATTTACTAGCTTCTCTTGAAAGCCTAAATATAAGTTCCTAATGGCCCAAATAAACTAATTGAGAATTTCAATTTAATTACACATTAATTACACCACCATTTGACTTTTAATTAGTGTCACTTAAGGTGAACTGTGACTACAAATTTGTTTCTATTGATTGCGATGGTAATAAAGCCTAACTTGAAGTAATACCTTTTTTTTTTCTTTTTTATTGTTTTAAGATTGCTCAATGGATGAGTAGTTTTGTATTTCTGACTCACTTTCTTGGAGTATTGTACCAAGTGGATTAGAACTTCACATGCTACAAAGCTACAAAAGAGCTTCACTTTAAAATCCATGACACAGATAATTATCACCCAGGCTTTTCAATGATTTTTTGAGGTTTAGGTGGAACTTTGAGCAATATTTTTTTTTTAAAGAGAGAATTAAAAAAAAAAAAGCCACCCATTTTCAGTAGATAAATAATAGTCTTCAATGTCTGATCCATTGATTTTCTTCAGATGTTTAAAACCTCAGTGTGACTTAAATTTCATGAAATGGGGTCACTGACATCTGAAAAAAGTACAACAAAAATATATACTGAATCCCCTGTGGACTGAAACACATAATTGCCTAATGAAAAGGTTATCCACTGTGTTAAGTCCATCCCTGGCTGAAAATTTCTATTACTTCTAAGAGAGCACATTTGGCTCTATCTTCAAAGAGCTCAAATTTTATGTTGACTGGAATTTGTCCATGGGTATTACTATGTTCTATTACCAGATTATGGTATCTAATTTATAAAGTCAATTTACATGCAAAGCTTTCTGTATTCTTTGTGCTACTTAAATTCATCACAATACATTTATATTTCCTTTGTAAAATTACTTCCTGGCTCCTGGCTATTCAACACATAACTTTTTAAACAAAAGAAGCTAATTTAAATGGTTTTTCCAATAAACCAATTCTAATTCAGCTACTGGGTCCATAAAAATCTTAAAAATAACGTTCCTCTCTTGTAGAATATATTCACAGTAAAGACAATTCCAGTTACCATACAAAACCCATCTATTTTTTAAGAAAAAAATATTATTAATGTGATTTAAAGTTAAAACCATCATAACTTTCAGAAGGCCCGGGAGAACGTTTTGCAAATTCTGATTTTCATCACCCTGAAGAACTGATATTCTCATCAGGAAAACGGAAAAATACAGTATTATGACTCTGGAGTCAGTTTACTGAGCTAGTAGTAATCCAACACTTGCCACTTTCTTCCTGCTATAATGAATTATAAATAATACTAATGCAATGTATTATTTTATATAAGAGAAAGGGAGGGGGAAAAAAACATCCATTTGTTATTCCACTTATGTATGCATTTATTTGGTGCTTCTTGTATGTGCCCTGACTGGTGATCAAACCTGCAACTTTGTTCTTATCAGGAGGAGACTCTAACCAACTGATCAACCCGATCTGGGCCCAATGTAAGAGCAAACTGATGGGGTTGTCAGAGGGGTGGGGAGTTGGGGACTAGATGAAAAAGGTGAACAGATGAAGAAGTAAATTAGCAGTTACAGAATAGTCATGGGGATGTAAAGTACAGCATAGAGAATATAGTCGCTAATGTTGTCATCACTAGGTATGATGCCAGGTGAGTACTAGAAATATTGGAGGAAATATTTTGCAAAGCATATGATTGTCTAATCACTGTAAATACCAATACAACTCCAGAAGTACATTAATTTCAATGAGTATTTTGTGTTTTTTTTGTGTGTGTGCATGTGTCTGTGTGTGCATGTGTGTGTGTGTGCATGTGTGTGTGTGTGTGTGTATGTGTGTGTGTGTTAATTTATTGAAAAGCCACATTAATTCAAGGGCACTATGTCAAAGTTCTTAGAAAAACCCTGCACCTTAGTGATGTTTTTTTTTTTAATCTTACCTAAGTAAAGTTTCAAATGTTAACAAGTAGATGGAGTATAATTGAGATATTTATGCAGTAAAAACCAATAAACATGTTTTCAATTTCAATGGAAAATTATATTGTCCGATTTGAAGTTCTTTTTTTATTCATTTCTTTAGAATATTTTTTGTAAGTAGAATATCGATGAAAAACAATCTGTTTGAAAACAGTTTTTGGGGGAGAAAATGCTTTTAATTCTCATTCAAGGATATTTTTCCATTTATCTTTTAGAGAATGGAAGAGAGAGGAAGGAAAGATCGTTGTGAGAGAAACATCCATTGGTTGCTTCCTGCATGCACTGACCAGGGTCTAGGCCTGGCAGGGACCTGCAAATGAGGTAAGAAGTCCATGCCCTTGACTAGAATCAAACCTACGACTCTTTGGTCCACAGGCTAATGCTCTATCCACTGAGACAAATAGGCAAAGGCTTTTGAAACGTTTGATGTTACAACTTTAGGACCAAAACATGTCATTCGTTTTTATTAGTTTCAATTGTATGATACACCACACAAACTCAATACAATTTCGAAAACTCAAATGTAGTTAATAAAAATGAAGTGATCTGCAAAATAAAGTAGCAAACAAAATTGGAACAGACTCAAAGACACATAGAAAAAAATGGATGGGTTGTCAGAGAGGCGGGGAGTTGGGAGACTGGATGAAAAAGGTGAACGGGTTAGGGAATACAAATTCGCAGTTATAAAATAGTCATGGGATGTAAAGTACAGCATAGGGAATATAGTCCATCATATTGTCTTCACTATTTTTTAAATATATTTTATTGATTTTTTACAGAGAGGAAGGCAGAGAGATAGAGAGCTAGAAACATCGATGAGAGAGAAACATCGACCAGCTGTCTCCTGCACACCCACTACTGGGGATATGCCCGCAGCCAAGGTAAGTGCCCCTGACTGGAATCAAACCCGGAACCCTTCAGTCCACAGGCTGACGCTCTATTCACTGAGCCAAACTGGTTTCAGCTTGTCTTCACTATTATGTTGCCAAATGGATACTGGATGTATTGGGAGAAATACTTCGCAAAGTATATGATTGTCTAGCCACTATGCTGTACACTGGAAACTAAGGCAACATAATATTAAATCTAAACCGAACTTTAAAAATAAGTTTAAAAGAGAAGTTGTCCAGTATGTTAATTATTCCTACAGTTCATACTAAAGGACAAGGGTTCCCAGTCATTATACCAGTATGTACATATATTTTTTTTAAATTAAAGTCAAACCTGCATTGATTTATTGGGTGAGTTCACAAGCATGGGAAGGATGGGGAAGGTTAAGGAATGAATTGTTTCCTGTCTAATGCCCTGATAGCACAAAGATAGATTGAGTTTTAAACTCTGAATATGCAATCTCTGCAGTAATCATTTAGAATTATTTCTGCCGCTTCTTTTGTTCAATGATTTGGAGTCTGAAAATGAGAATAAGGATTCCAGTTTGGTTTCTTTCTAGGCAATTCACATACTATGCCTTCAGGACAGGAAAACAACTCCCCGGGCTTTCAGGTTATTGGATATGCCTGGTTTAGACCTTATCAAAATGAAATGGATGCGAAACTGAAGAGAACCAAAATTAATTAGAAACCTAACTCTACCTTATGGTGCAACATGCATTGGGCTCCTTGAATCATGAAAGATATTCTCTCGTGGACTTAGTGTTTGGCAGGAGATGTTGAGGGTTGCTTTAGAAAGCACAGCTCTCTAAGGCCCCATGATTAAAATCTCAGGTACTTCTTTTGTTTATAACATGGAGTCTCTAGAGTCATTAAGAAATGAAGGCTAAATATCCTTGTAACTTGATATGAACTTAGGCAACAAGGCAAGTCTCTGCTTTTATATTGTATTAGAAAACATCTTCTACCGGTGTTGAATAACATTGAATTAACAAGATAGAGAGAGTTGTCTGTAGTCACAGCTAAAGGAAACACATCAGGAATTTATTAGATTTGGATTTATCAGTGCATAGAAATTCATGATGTTTAACTTAAAGGCAGAAAGAGCAGAGCGCTTTGAATAATAGCTTGAAGTGGATGATTAGCTAAGGGGATGCAACATTTAATAGCCCAAATAAATGACTATAATTATTTTATTACCTATGCTAACTGATTCCATTGTTTTTATTGAAATAACAGTTCCCTGAGGAGGGAAATAGAGCTTCAATGAATCTACGTGTGGGCTTGTGTATTCTTTCACAGAAATCAAACACAATGAAAAATAGCCTTCGCTTGATAATGCCTTTAAATGTCTGCATTTCAGCGCTGGAAGAAAATGATCTGTCCATATACAGACACCTAGAATTATCTGGAAGCCTCTGCACAGAAGAGAAAGCTCATGAAAGACAATATGGTTATTTTTAGAGACTTAGTCTCCCATATTGGTACTCTTTTACCGGTTCATATAAGCCTTTTCTCTTTTCCATTTTGTTTACTACAGAAGGCTCTTAAGAGTCTCATGCACCCTCCCTCTAGCAAACATGTTCACCTGCACTAGCATTCTTGCACACCAGTTTCTCAAAGAAGTAGGGGGAGGAGGGGATGAGGCAGGGAGCCAGAAGGTGTAGGAAACCACAGAATAAGACATTACATATTCCTAGAAAATAAGTTTCACTTGAAGATTTGATAAGCAATTTTTTACAAAATTATATACACATTTCCACACACAAAAAAAAGACTCCAAAATAAATTGAACTTGAACTTGTAGTAGACCATCGCCCTCCCTTCTTCCTCCATCAGCTCCCTCTGTCTTTCCTTCCCACCCCCTTTGTCTTGAGGCAGATATCATGAGAGAGATTGATAAATGTCTCTAACCTACTACTTCAGTTCCTCCTAAATGTTCTACATCTTCAGGTGAGAAAACAAAATATCTTTTGCCAGCATGAGATGTAAGATCCCAGAGAAGGAACAGAAAATCAAAGAGAAGAGATAGGATCTTCTATAATGTATATAAAATGGGAAGTAAATTATAGAGTGATACTTTGAATTCGAATTTTAAATTTTCTGACCAAACTTTTTTTTTTTTTCTGTTAGTGAAATAAGGTCATTGTTTAAGTTGTTCAATCTAAATATGCCATGTCACTTAGGTGGATATTTTCTTTGACTTGGTTTAGAAAAATATTCTGAGATTCAAAGTTTTAGAATAATTTCCACCCAGCCCTTGCTACTGGTTTAGCTTTCACTCATTTACTCAATTAATCATTCATTAAACAAGCTTTACCTGAATATTATTTTAACACAGACACCTTGGTAGGCTTTGGAGATACAAAGTTAGCTGCCTGCAAGGAGCTCACAGTTTCTAGGGGAGCAAATAAACAACCAGTAATGCAATGACAAGTTGGTATTTCACAAGCCAATGTTAAATATGTCAGATACATAGGCTGGTCTAAGTGTAGTTGGTACCTGTCTTTGTAGGGTTGTTCGAAGGAAGCTGGGAGACATGATTTCTATAAAAGTTAACAAAAAATGCAACAATGGCCCTAGCTGGTTTTGCTGAGTAAATAGAGCATTAGCATGCAGACTGAAGAGTCCCAGGTTCGATTTCAGTCAAGGACACATGTCAGGGTTTGGGCTCAATCCTCAGTAGAGGGCATGCAGGAGGTAGCCAATCAACGATTCTCTCTCATCATTGATATTTCTATCTCTCTCTTGCTCTACATTCTTCTCTGAAATCAATAAAAAAATTAATTTAAAAAAATCCAAGCAATGTCTCCAATCTGTTTGCCAAAGGGTTTACAGTTCACTCAAGCATCATTACATCAGATAATATTAGAAGGCCAGCCTTTGTGAAATATATTAATTGGAGCATCAATGCATTACATAATTAATTGATGGTTCTCACATGATCCTATTACATATCATGGCATGTAGCAAGGTTCTGAGTTGATGGAACATAGTATAGTCTTGGAGGGGCCTTGAACTTTTCATATGATTTGTTTTTTAAATTTGAAATATGGTTACACATTCCTTCCATGCATCCCATTCCCAAATATATACACACACTGGCATAATTATCTCTTATTTATTGAAGCCACACTTGACAGCTCTATTGAAAGTATAGTATTATGCTCTATTTCCCTTAGAGCAATATATCAATTTATAATGTAATTCACTTATTTGCTTGTTTTTTTTACTCCCTCACTACATTTTAATAATAGTCACATGACCATATTTTAAAGACATTTATTTTTCAAACTAGAATCCTTAACTGCCCAATAAATAATTGTTAAATTAGTGATTGAATATATCAATGGAAAGATGAATAAGTGAACAGAATCCCAAGTTGGAGATCTGATGGCTCCCATATTTCAAATGATATAAGTTTTGGGGTGGTTTAAAACAAGGGATAACAAACCAGAATTGAGATTGGCTTCTGGCCTCTCCTACTTACTAAAGCAGTAAGTGACAGTGTGAATTTGAAGCTATTATATTTCATATTTCTTCCTCATGCTCTTCCAGAATTCTGCGTTTTCTTAAGGGTTAAGCAATTGTATTGGGATGTTTTATATCTTTGCATTGAGATATCTTGTCTCTCATTCCCTCTGGAATATGTGATATTAGTGTCAATACAATATCCATCCAACCTCTTCCTGCTGGATTTAGTTGTGAAGGCACTCAGTTAAATGCCTCAAGATAATGAAGAAAATAGTGTCCCTCGGGAAAAACATCATTGAATTAAGAATAAAGGTCTGAGAGGCAAACTCAACATCTCTCGTTTCTACTGAAATGTAGAAAAACAGGTTTTTATGATGTTGGGTGAAGATTCAACCAGAATGAGTCTTTGAAATGAGAGAAGGCATTTTTTTCTTTTTCTTTGCTCCCTTTTCAGAATGAGTATAGATATTCTGATAGTTCCACCATCCCGAACTGCTAAACGTTCATCACTTCAGAATCCTCAACAATCAAAGCTACTAAAAGGAAGAGTGCTTTCATATCTTTAAAGTAAACTTATTTACTTTAGTAGTCAGATGTAAATCAAGATTATTTTTAAAGAGAAAGAACATTTTCTAAAACGATAATATATTAATTTGGAGAATTTGAGGGGGGAAGAGGTTGAGCATATAAAGAGAAGTATAAACATGTCTTGGAAAAGTAGTACTATTAAGCATTTTTTTATGCAGTGGAGAAGACAGAGAATTTCCTATTGCTTCGTTAGAATTTATGATTGAAGCATGATGCATATGAATGGTATTTACATATTTTAATAAATAAACAGCTACTGCTTGCTAAGCGTGAATCTAGGTGTATGTTATATGTATTGCTTGTTTTTATTCCTAGGACAGCCCTCTTTTATGGAAAAAAGATAGATTCAAAAACAGTTTTGAGCTATAGAAATAAATATCTAGAAGAGATAGAATTGATGTTGTAGTCCAATTTAAACTAATTGTCACATTTATTCTCTTCTGTATTTAGTTTTCCTCTCTCCTTTGGGACATTCATGGAGATTGCAAGACACACCCTGAGCTCACTGTAATTCTGAGAGAGTCAACCAAGGGTGAAGTGAATCAATAACTTATAATTTCTGTCAATTACTCTACCCATCCAAGGCGACTCTTGGCTGAAAAGACAAGTTCTTACTAGTGTGTGTGTCTACCAGTAAAAGGTAATTTATTAGACGGGTCACGTTGATGATGCCAATATCTAAAGAATGGGTCAAGTTATAGGCTATTACAATGGGAAACCATAGTCAGACAGTAAACACCTTAGGAGTATGAGGCTTGGAAGGGAGGGAATAATAATAATAATAATAATAATAATAATAATAATAATAAAGTAATCCTGTTAAAATCCTAAAAGGTGGGAATTATCCTTACTTTATGCCACAGGGAAATAAGGCACAAAGAGGTTATGTGACCTGTCCAAAGGAAACATGCTATTTAGCTGAAGAATCTGAATTTTAAAGCAGTTTTATTTTCTTCCAAAATCTAAGTACTTTTCATTTTGCTCTTTGGTAATTTTGTACTTCTATTTGGTCTGGTTGAAATATTCAATTTGGTATCCTTAAATCATCATTTCACTCTTTAGTAAGAAAGAGAGAAAATAATGGAAGATTTCTTTAAATCATGGATTTTTCAATATTGGCATTATTGACATTTCAGGTGGGATAATTTTTGTGTGTGCGCATGCGTGGGGGGGTGGGGGGGATAGGGTGTCTTGTATCCTGCAGTGTAACATCCCTGGCCTCTACTGGCTAAGTGACAGTGCACCAAGTTTAGACAATCACTGGTAAATATCTCCAGACATTCTCAAATGTCCCCTGTGTGGCAAAATAACCACTGCCCCTTTAAGAATCACTGCTGTATGGCAGCTAAGAGCTCAGTGCTTAGACTCAAGACACCCATTCAGCAATCCTACTTCAATCATTTGCTACCTTTGTGAACTTCAGAAATCTTGAACTCATCTAAGATTCAGAACCTTTCTCTACAAAAACTGAAAGAAATTATGACCATTTTACTTGCATTATATAATAATTAGAATACCTCCAAAATGTGAGACTTGGTGTGAAAATAATTTAGATATGTTAAAAGTACTACTTAATATAAAGGAACATTATTATTACTCATTTGTAGAAAAAAATAAAGAACATAAGAATATTTAAACAAAAATCTAGATCATTTTAAGGAATGTACTGGGTTCCTAAAAAATATCAGAAATCATTGATATAGGCGATCTAACCCATAAAAACTAAGGAGACGTGTAAAGACAGCCTTGGAAGGGTAGTCCAATTGGCCAGAGTGTTGTTCCATGCACCAAAATGTTTTGGGTTCAATTCCCAGTGAGAGCACCTACCTAGGTTTAAGTTCTATCTCTGGTAGGGGTGTATACAAAAGGCAGCCAATCAATGTTTCTCTATCTCTCTAAAAATCAATAAACATAGCCTCTGGTGAGGATTATAAAAAAAAACTATTATGCCAGAAACATAGTAACTGTAATGAAAGGTTTTCTTTTTTTAACATCATCTGAAAGTTGTTAGCCTCTATGCAATAAGTGAGACATGAGAGACCATCCAACTTCCATACAATCTGAGGTAGAACAATAGAAAAAGCCCTGTTCTTTTACATTCGTAAACAAACATAGGAGTCAGTTGAGCTAATTTCTAATTTCAGTTCTGTCAAGATAGAGCTTGTGACCCTAAACAAGTAACTTAATCTTTCCCGAGTTCCATTTTCTTTATCTGTTCAGTAGTAAATTAATTTAATTAATTTGCAATCTAGTTGGGCACAACAGTCAGTGAGATAATGTACATGAAATATAAGTAGTAACACTTAAACATATAAAGTGCAATGCCAAACCAAGGCATGTTACTATAGCTGTTTTCAAAATACACAAGCAAGGGTATTTAAGAAGCTGCTTCAAAGAGGTACTTCTATCTTTTCCAAAATTCTTAAGTATTGTGCTCCACCTGGACTTAAAAGACATTAGATTTGAAGAGAATATGAATGAATTGACTCAATTCACAAATAACAAACTCAAACAATTCTCCCATTAATCATGTCAAACAATTCTCTCATTACCCAAACCATACATCAAAATATCTAAAATCTCCAGAAATTTGCAATATTAACACTTTTATTTTTCATTTCTTTATATCCCATTTGCAAAGTGATAGTTACAAAGCAGAGAGAAGTATTTTCACCTAATCACTCAAGGTTTAAAACTCAAACATTGACTTTTAAAGAAAATTCTAAATATGAATGAGACTCTTAAGACCAACAAGGATCAGTAGATTTTGAAGAGATAAGAGTATGCTCATTAAAATGACCAAAGAGGGAAAATTAACTATAAAAATCAGAAATATGGTAAAATGTCAAAAGGCACATGCGATTAACTCTGGCCAGTTTGGAACACAAACATTTTCACTACAGTGTGGTGTTTGCAAACATGTTTTTATTATATAAAACAGGGGGGACGGTAGTATTCAGCTGGCACTTCAACAGTGATATATATTGATGTCTACATATATTCTTTTGTCTGGATTTATTACTTTCTTTATTGGGGATGGTTCTTAATTGTATTAATTTTGATACCACTTTCTTGCCTCTTTTGAGCCACCCCAGTTTGGTGAAAGTCAATGGAACTTTGTTTTGTTGAGATTAAATGCTTGAATGTCACTTTAAAAGTAAGAAATGTTCATCTTTTACTCTCCTCAGAAGTTCTGCTTTCCCAAGAACTTCATTCATCTTCCTCTGTTTTCTTACTTCCTCCATTCCCAAATGTCTCCTGCTTTTTGTGTCACTGGTTTAGAATTCTGGAGATGTTGGGCAGACAGCTCTCATGGGCCAACATTGGAATAAAAATGAACATGAACTTTAAGGATGATGTTTCAGCACCAAGGACAGCGACCACCCATCCACTGCTCAGCCTGGGCGGGGCATAACTGTGTTTTACTGTTTTAAACCCACCAATAAGATTCTGCAAGGTCCACCCTAGCAACCAGTAGTTTATTTACCAGTTTATGCTGGTTGTTGTCTTAATTTACATTTTGGTGCTCCTTCTCCAGTGCTAAGAGAAAATGTAAGACTTAAAATAAATGACCAAACTTTGCTGTGAACTGCAAAGAGAAAGATACACTTGGCCGATAAAATACAGTCTTGACCAAGAAAAGGAATGCAGACTTGACCAGTGAAAAAATCTCACCGCAGCCTAGGCCAGAGTTTGAGGGCTTTCAGAAAGCCCTGTACTTTATATGTTTCAGTATAGATGACATATATTTTGTGAATTATAATGTGATGCCAATATCTCTTATTTCACTTCTTTCATCTTGGAACTGTGAGGCTGAAATCTCTCCGGGCTTCCTTTAAATTTGCAGGAGTGTATTTGTCTTTTGAAAGAAATCTTTACCCGGGTTTAGAAACTAGGAAATGGAGTATGCCAGATATATTAGTTCTCTCATGTAGGTTGTGGACTCAGCAATACTTTCTGACAGATTTCTACCAGATCTGGAGAGCCTTCAATATAATCTTCCAAATGTTTATTGAAGGCTTGTACACACATTTTTCCTTTTCATTTTAGGGAGGATAAAACCTGTAAAACAATTGTATTTTATACTAGCCCTTTCTCAGTGTCAGAAAACTGAAGCTGTCGTTCGGGATTTATTGCTACAGAAAAGCACAGGAGTTCAGGATTTTTCAAGTTGAAGCCAAACATTTTGCACATGCGCCAGCTAAAACTCCAGCATTTAACATCCTGTGAAGTAAATTCAGGCCCTGGGGCTTGACGGAATAAGCACTACAGGTACTTTATATCAGCAAGTGAAATCATCAACTTAGCACATCTGATACACGTGCTGTTCAGTTTTTGAAAAGTATAAAAAGAAAGCTGAAAGGAATGAACATGGCATATGACCCACACTAAGCATTTTGAAAATGTACACCTAGACTTGAAAGATAATTTATATTGTAATTCCATGAGCATCCTAAGGACCTCAGTGCAGAGTCAGCAAAGAACATGGACTGGCAGTCTGCTTGGAGGGAGGTAAGGTCGCTGACAGTTGTAGAGGGCAACGCTGCAGTTCTGTAAATGGCTAGATCAGTCATATGAAGCTGGTGTTTCCTACCGTGACCAAATTTTGACATTTGGAGAATCAGAATATGGTATAAATATAACATTGTACCCTCTGGAAGACTGGACCTTGTTACAAGCTTAGTTTATTTTAAGAGCAAAGACATGCCATACTTAATGCAAGATAGCAAGAAAAGCCATCAAAAATCAATCCTGGTAAGAGTTTTATATTGAACACCAGCAGCTGAGTTGAATACACATGACATTTATAATAAGGAAAAATAAGAAATAACCAACTCAAGTGTCTAAATATTTGGCACACAAAAAGCAAGTGTCAGTCAACATTTTTTTTTTTCTATGGATGTGCCATGTGTCAAAGACCATGCAAGGCACTTGGGTTATAAAATAGACATAGTCCTTGCTTATTTTTTTAGTCTAATAGGAAAAGCAAATAAATTTTATGATAGCATGCATAATCATAAAAATGTATAAATATAATGATTCATATCTGTTGTTTACAACCCACAGAACAAGAAACTGCTAAAGTCAAGAGCTAAATGAAACATACCAAGTATGACGGTATTGCAATGGGTAAATCAATAGCGTATATGCTACATGTGAAGGCAGAAACAATGAAAAGATCTTGTATGTGAGATCACATTGAAGATATTGAAATAAAAAACAAACAAACTTTGAATCAGTTTTAATAAGCCTAAATCTTACAGAAGTGGGGCCGATTCTTCAGGTGACCATCAAGGCTATGGTGTGGATACCAGTGGGGATTTAGTTGGGGTGTCAGTGGCTGGTTGCAGTTGAACCCACTAACTAATGGGTAGTGTAGGTGAGAGAAAAGAGTAACCAAGAAATAAAATATTTTTAAGAAATTAAGAAGACAAATCTAGTCATCTTAACAATAACAATCAATATTAGATGGAAATATAGTAATTGGCATACCCATTAATTGTTGGAGCAATCATCTATGTGAAAAAAAAATTTAAGTTTCACCATGTAAAGTATGGATCTTCCATATAAGTATAAGGATCAACAGGAACAAAAATCATATATTATAGAACAACAGAGAAAATAAAAGAAAACATAGTAAAATGATACCTCATTTCTATAAAAGCTAAACAGACATTTCCTGTACTCCTAAAACTTCTCTTTAAGATATACATGCTTGAGAAAAATCTATAAATAGACACCAAAACACATGCACTAGATTATTCTTAGCAACTATTCATAATAGTGTCAAAATGGAAAAGTCCAAACTCTTTCATTAATAGTGTTGATAAAATGTAGTATATTCTCACAATTAAATACTATGCATTAATAAGAAAAAAATACTATAACCTCACAGAAAAAATAGGTAAATTTTGTAAACATAATGCAGAATAAAAGAAGCCAGGGACAAAAGATTATCTATTATATGAAGTATGTTATTATAAAGTAGAAAAACATTTATGTTAGCAATCAGTATAGTTGCTATTTGGGGGAAGTAGTGACTAAGAGGGAGACATGAAGTAGAATTACAGCCGAGACCAGTTTGGCACAGTGGATAGAGCGTCAGCCTGTGGACTGAAAGGTCCCGGGTTCGATTCCAGTCAGGGGCATGTGCCTTGCTTGCAGGCACATCTCCAGTGTGGGGTGTGCAGGAGGCGGCTGATCAATGTCTCTCTCTCATCGATGTTTCTGACTTTCTATCCCTCTTCCTCCCTCTGTGTGAAAAATCAATAAAATATATTTTAAAAAAAGAATTACAAGTCCTGGTAATGCCCCATGGCCTGTGTGTTAGTGACCTGGTATAGACTTTTATATACTAAGATAAAGAAACAAATTAGGCTCCCTTAGGATTAGTGGTATCTTGGTTTTAAGTGATTTCTCAGACAGGTAGTCTTTTCACTTTGTAGTCACCTGCATGCTTTCAGGAGTTCAGGCTTACATAAATCGCGTTGAAATTGTTCACTGGTTGTTTTCTGTGTGAGTACAATCATTCCAAGGACTTGTGTGGGCTGTCCATGGCAACTCGCAAGTGGGCACGGACTGGAACAATGCGCTACTTTTTCCCTTGAAAATAATGGCTTCCAGCCAACTCCTGAGAAGAATGAAACTGCCTTGTGTCAGACTCCCTGCTGTGCATTAGAATTTCCGTTACAGCTGCTACCTTGTTATAACACCCACATTTCTTCTTGCACAGGCTAGCTTCACAGAAAAAAAAAAATTGCCCTGCATTCTTTGTCTAATTATCAACTTCACAGACCTTGGAAACCGACTGTAGCTCCAACACGTGTATGATTCAAAACATTATTGTAATATTATTAAGATCTGGAACAATAAAAAAAAAATTAGTCACTGCTAATGGGCTCCTATAACAGAAAAATAATGATGGATTCAAATTAGCATGTGTGCATGTGTGTGTGTTTTAAAACTTAACATTACAGTGGACAGATTTATTAGTAGAACTATGAAGCGATTAGATAAATGGAGGGGAACAATCCAGCACGGATCAAGGTGAGCCAAGAACCTGTTCAGAACATTGGCAGCCTGCCGAGAATACCTCTGGAAGGGGACGAGCAACTTTAATCTTTATTAAGGAGTAATCATAAGTGGACTGATACTGAACACCATCTGCTCTCAATGAAGCATCGGAGTTACAGGCTGCTCACTCTGATATGCCCTTCACCCCTGCTCTCCAACTTCACCCAAAGTCCCATTTTCAAAAGTTCAGTTTTAAAGTTTAGTATAATTAATATTCTTTACAAGAAGCATGTATTTTTCATGAGTACCAGAATGGACACCAAGGTTCATATTTCAACTCTGAAAAGCAAGCCACAGGCCACATGGCAGAAAATATTACATGACTAGAGGTATCTATTCAGGCAAGAGATGGAAAACTTTCAGTTGGATGATTTCTAACCTTCAGAGATTGATATTAGCAAATCTTGAGTCTACTTGTTTTGTAATGTAATAATAAGTTTAGATGAATGATAAAGAGTGCAGGTGTCCTGTTTTTTATATAAAATTAGATAGAAGAAATGTGTGCATTCCAGTTCCTAATATTACACTATCCTAGATTAAATAAGATATCTCTAATTCATGTGTTTTATTGTGTCTTATGGAATACTAGCAGCTCAGTGCATGAAATTCATGCATGGAGGTGTGTGTCTCTCGGCCAGCCTGCACCCTCTCCAATCTGGGACCCTTTGAGGAATGTCCAATTGCCCATTTAGGCCCAATCCTCTCATAATCTAGGACTGCTGGCTCCCAACTGCTTGCCTGCCTGCCTTCATGATTGGCCCTAACCACTACTGTCTGCCAGCCTGATCTCCCCCTAACCACTCCCTGCCAGCCTGATTGATGCTTAACTGTTCCCCTGCCAGCCTGTTTGCCTCTAACTTCCCTCCCCTGCAGGCATGGTACCTCTCAAATGCCCTCCGCTGCAAGCCTGGTTACCCTTAACTGCTTTCTCATGTAGGCCTGGTCCCCCACCCCCAATTGCTCTCCTCTGCAGGCCCGGGTTCACCCCAACTTCCCTTCCCTGCAGGCCTGGTCGTCCCCAACTTACCTCCACAGCAGGCTTGATTGCCTCCAACTGCCTTCTCTTGCAAGCCTAGTCCCTCCCAACTGTCCTTCCCTGTTGGCTATCTTGTGGTGGCCATCTTGTGTCCACATGGGGGCAGCCATATTTGACCACATGGGGGCAACCATCTTGTGTATTGGAACGATGGTCAATTTGCATATTATTTTTTTATTAGATAGGATAGAGGCCTGGTACATAGGCAGGCTTGTTTGCCCTAAGAGTGTCCCAGATCAGGGTAGTGTGGGGTGGCCTGGGCAAAAGGCCTGTGATGGTTTGCAGGCCGGCCATGCCCACTGGCAACCTTAGCAGAGGTCCTGGTGTCTGGTATTTATTTATCTTTTATAATTGAAACTTTGTTGCCTGAATAGAGTCTTGGGCTGTCCAGGGTGTCCAGAGAGCTTGGCTTACTCCATTGCTGGAAACAACCCAAGCCTCCTGTTTGCTCTGTGGCTGCAGACATCTTGGTTGGGTTAATTTGCATACTCACTCCTGATTGGCTGGTGAGTGTGGCTTGTGAGTGCAGAAGAGTGATGATTAATTTGCATATTACTCTTTTATTAGATAGGATTGTGTTCTATTGAAAAGGGCACATTACCTCAAGTTGCTTAAATTGTTTGGGAGCCTAGAGTTAACCTGTGATGCTTCATATGACACACCTGTCATAGGTAAACATGACTTCATTGCAATACAGGGGATTTGTGTGGATTGAAGAGTGCCCCCCAAAAATGTATCTCAGAGTATTAACCCCTCATATTTCTGAATGTGTCCTTATTTGGGAACAGGATCTTTTTATATATAATTAAGGATATCAAGGTGAGAATATTCTACATTTAGGGTAGACTCTATATTAAATAACTAGTCCTTATAGAGAAAAATGGAGTTCTGGAATACAGAAACTCAGAGGGGAAGCATGGGAAGAAAGCACAGATTAGTGTGATACATCCACAAACCAAGGGACACCAGGGATTGCATACAGCATCAACAGCAAAGACAGAAACATGGTAGAGATTCTCCTAAAAATAAGGTGATTTTAGACTTCAGATCTCTGAACAAAATATTAGATTTCTATTGTCTTAAGGCCCCTGGTATATGGTAATTTGTTATGGCAGTCTTAGGAATTACTATGGGAATAGTTACCATTCATTTACATTTTCTGGGAATCTTTGTGTGAGCTTAGGAAAAAAGAGACTCATTGGTGTTCAGAAGACACTAGATTTTAAATAGACATTTGCCCTCCTTCCTTATAGTTCACATTTTTTCACATTTCCTCCTTTCCTTCCTTTGCCAAGACATGTTGCGAAGTAAAGATAATAATTCTTCAAAGACCATAGTCAAGCAAACATGATCAAAATGAAATATTTCAGAATATTCAGGGAATTTGTTTTGGCAGCATCTTTAGATAGGTTATGGGCAGACAATAAGATATACGATGCCACTACATTTCACTGACACCCAAACCTTAGAGGTACAACTGTTCTCCTGTGGATAAGTTAGTGCTGTGGCTTACTCTGATTATGGAAATGCAACACACTTTTCCCACAGAAATCAAGTTGCCTTTGTACTTTTCTGATTAGTGTCTGGTAACTTTCTTAAGGCAAATTCCTACCATCCCAGGAACACAATTTACTGTTTCCTATGCCTTCCATTCCTAGGGCTACTCTCAAAGGATACCACTAAATTACTGTCAAAACACATACTTATGGCTCAGCATAACTCAGTCACTCTGACAGCATTTTTTTTTAAATCCTTCAGTACTTAATGACTTCTTGTCGTTCTTTAAATAAAACTGTGGAGCAAACAGGAAAACAGTTTGTTCCTAATTTGCAAAAGCAGTCACAAACAACCTAAATCCCCTCCAATGAAATTACTAAAGATAATGTTCTAAGAGTCCCTTTGTCATCAAACAGAATGCTTAAACAGTTACGTTTTAAGATTGAAGCACTTCTCTTCTCAGACTATTCCTTATCTTGTGAAGTTGTCCTTGTGCAAGATTTGCAATGACAGACGATCAGATCATTAGGGTTCATGAGGGATAGCTGGGAGAAACAGAGAGAATTTCAATGGGAACAAATATTTTGAAGTTTCCTTTAGATGGGCCGTAATGACAAGTACAAAAAGGGAAATGCGCATAAATTGTTTTAAGATAATAATTTGTGCATAGCAATGAAAGCCATAATTTAGATACAAGAAACAGTTTAATGCGATGAAATAAAATGTGCCAACGAAACAGAACTTCAGTATTCCCACAGGAGCTGAAGGAATTTGATAGCCAGGAAGTCACAATACCTACATACTAAATCTATCTTGATAATATTTTAACTGTTCACTGACAGCTTGTGTTCCTTCGCTTTACTTTTCATTCCTGACCACAAATGCAGGACTGAGGGAGGGTGGTCTTTGTTTTGGTTTCCAAGGGCTCCCATAATAAGTCACCACACATTTAATGAACTAAAACAAGAAAAGTATGTTCTCTCACAGTTCTAGCAGCTACTAGTCCAAGTCCAATGTCAAGGTGTCAGCAGGGCCATGCCTCCTCTGAAGCATCCTGGCTGTTGCCTGGTTTGTAAATCCATCAATCCCATCTCTGCCTCCATTGCTGTCTCTGTCTCCTGTATGTCTCTGTGTGTCCTCTTCTTAGAAAGGCACCAGGCAATGGATTTAGGGCCCACCCTAACCCAGTGGGACTGCATGTTAGCTAGTCACACCTGCATAGATGCTGTTTCCAAATATGGATGTTTTTTGGGTGGATATGAAGTTAGGGAGACACTTCGGGAGTATTCAAACAACTGTACTTCTAAAGCTCATATCCTAAAATAGCCCTTCTTATTATTCTGTCTTCCTATTTAGTAGAGAAAAAAGGAAGCTAGAGTCTACGTTGATTCTTCATGAACCCTTACATAAGGATGAAAAATAAAATAACATTCAGTATTTTGCCTATAATTGTGTGAGGTTTTACCAATAAGTCAGGAGGGCTACCATTACAGTATTTGGTTTTAGTTGACTAAAGTAGGTAGAAAGTATAATGTTGGACATGCAAAGTGGTTCTAGCCTTTTACAATACCATGAGCTGTGGCCAGCTCCAGACGAAATGTCAGCCCTTCAAACAGTGGGAAATAAGTAGGTCCAAAACTATCACCACTAACTGAAAAATTAATCCACCAACATCTGCCACAGATTGAGCTAGTGAAGTTGCCTTGTAAACACCAATACCTCTTCCAAGTAACCAAGACCATCTGTAAACTATTTCATTTACCATTAATTATTTTCATTTAAAAGTAATACAAATAACTGATATCTATAAAGAGATTAGTTGTCATCTTCCATTTATGATAGGTCATTACATATCCATTATTTCCAAGAAAGTTTCTGTCTATATATTTTTAATTCTGAAGTCCAACATTCACAGTAAAAAATATGTCCACTTGGATGAAATTTGTGAACAGAAACATGCTCTTATGAATTGTCCTGTTATTATATTTATTACTTCATTTGATGGAGCAAGTTCTCTGAATTAGGGACTGTAATTCACCCCATTTTGAAGATAAGAAAATTGAGAGTAAGGAGATGAACTAAACTGTCCAAGGTCATAAACACAGTAAGTGAAGAATGTGAGATACAGAATCAAACAGTTTGAGCCCAGAGCCTATGTACTTTACCATTATGCCATACTGTATAACCTACACTCCCATATCTCAAGTTTGCACACAAGCTACCAGGAATCCATAGGAATCTCCCTTATCTGAAACCTTGCAGGGATTTTTTTATGCCCTTGGCTCTTTGACATGCTACTCCATCAGCTAGCCTCCTTTACTTTTATTACTATTTTTTCAATGGATATTTTTCCATTGATTTTTAGAGAAACTGGAAGAGAGAATAAAAGACAGAAAGAAATATCAATGTGAGAGAAACACATATTCTGCATGAGCCCCATCCAGGGCCTGTGCTGAGAAAAAGCCTGGCACCAAGGTACTGGTCCTTGACCGCAATGGAACCCGGGAGCCTTTGGTCTGTAGGCAGATGCTCTATCCAACTGAGCCAAACTGGCTAGTCGACATTCCTTTACTTTTAAAGCCAACTATCCTTTGTGATCTCTCTTCCAAGAAAGTAGTCTCAGATACAGCTCTAGTTTCTGAATCTACAATCACCCAAGTCTACCCCCCATCTACCACGCCAAACTCTATTTCCTGCTACCTGTCTGAGCTTGAGCTGTGGCTACAAAAGAACATAGAATAGATGGCTTCAACAGAAGACATGCACTTCTTATAGTTCTGGAGGATGGAGAGTCCAAGATCAAGGTGCTGGCAAATTCAGTTCTTGGTGAGGGCTCTCTGTCTAGCTTTCAGACAGCCCAGCTTCTCACTGCATCTTCACATAGAGACTTAGGCTGAAACCGGTTTGGCTCAGTGGATAGAGCTTCGGCCTGCGGACTGGAAAGTCCCGGATTCAATTCTGGTTAAGGGTCATGTATCCTGGTTGTGGGCTCGTCCCCAGTAGGGGGCGTGCAGGAGGCAGCTGATCAATGTCTCTCTCTCATCGATGTTTCCAACTCTCTATCCCTCTCTCTTCTTCTCTGTAAGAAATCAATGAAATACATTTAAAACAAAAAAGAAAGCTCTGGTGTCTCTTCCTCTTCTTATGAGGACACTAATCCTATCAGGGGGCCCCGCCCCCACAATCTCATTTAAACCTTATTATTGCCCACCTTTCCTAATTAGCATCACATTGGAGGTCAAGATTTCAAAATATGACTTTGAGGGACACATATTATATTAAGTTTCATTTCGTCTAAATAACAAATGTTGTTGTTGTCAGTCATAGTTTCATTACTGTAGTCTCAAAATGGCCGCATAGAATAATGAAATACATAGGAAATTTGCAATTTCATGAACCCATATCACTTTTATCATAGGAACCTTCACTAGTGTCTAAAAGTCATTTAATGTAAAGGATTTCTTAAACTGGCTTCTAAGAACTGCCATGGTCAGATCCTATTCAACTTGAGTAAGGGAGATGCACCTATGTTTGAAAATCCCTTGCTTACTTTTTCTTTGTTTGAAGATCTGATCATTAAAATATGAGAGATGTGTAATGCGGAGTATTGTTTGAGCGTCCCTAGAACAAGCCTTAGGATTTCTCTGTCATTTAAACCCGGGAGAAAAGTGCATTGTCAGCATGCCCCCTCCCTCTCGCTTCAGGGAAGGTACAGGGCAGCTCTCCTGTCAGGACCTCAAGAATTGTCCACAGTTGAGTTAGCTGCAGCCTTAGGCTGATTTTACTCCACCTTCCTACGTTTCACCTTTGCAACTCTACTCTCCTGAGGTTCCACTAAATTACTGGTATTCCTACTTTTACTTTATTCTGCTTAATAGTTTCTTTAGAAGATGGAGAGCCCCAGGGAGGCTGGTGGTCCCAAAACCGAGGAAAAATTGGTTTTTCAAAAATGGGCTAAGGAGAAAGGAAACTTAGTACATTTTTTTTTCTCCACTATATTGTTTGCAAAAAGGTGGCAAGCACAAAACCGGTGAGTATATTTCAGGCAATGCATGAGCAAACACAACACACCATTTTAAGATGGTGCATTTATTATAATCTATGGGCCACATAACTGTGTTTCAATCAACTAATGGACCACATATACAACAGTGGTCCTATAAGATTAGAATGAAACTGAAAAATTCCTATTGCCAAGGGCATTGTAGCCATCTTAAATCACTGATAGGTTCGTGGTGAAGCTGGCCAAAACTAAACTATGAGCTGCCAGTCCAGTAAACATATACCACATATAATTACATAGAGTACATAATACTTATTATTCATAATAAAATACTACATTACTGGTTTACACATTTTCTATACTATACTTGTTTTGTTGTTGTTTGTCCACACCTGAGGATACTTTTTCCATTAAATTTTTAGAGAGAATGAAAGGGAGAGAGAGTGACATTGATGTTAGGGACAGATCCATCAGTGACCTCCCACACATGCCCCAACGGGGGCTGGGGACCAAACCTGTAACCCAGGTACATGCCCTTAATGGAAACTGAACTGCAACATGGGTGAACACTAAGTACTGACCTACACTAGGGTTATACTGTACTTTTTATTATTATATTGACAGCAGACTCATACATCTCATGTTTATTTCATATCTCACTTGCATCATTTTTTCTTGTGCTTCATTGAATCTCATGATGTTTTATACAGTAACATGCTATCAACACAGGCTTGTAACCTGGGAGTAATGGGCTCTATCATATAACCAAAATAAATACACTCTGTGATGTTTGTGCAAAACAATATTGACTACACATTTCTCAAAACATATCCGTGTCATTAAGTAGGCATCTGTATATATAAAGACCTAAACAACCATTACAAAGGTCAACCAAATGACTAGTTGACAGTAGCTATGACGTGCACTGACCACCAGGGGACAGATGCTCAACATAGGACCTGCCCCCTGGTGGTTACTCCACTTCTACAGCCAACCTCCCATGGTCCCTCCCTCCCCTCGCCCCCATCAGCTGGCCCTGATTGCCCCAATTAGGACTGGGTGAGGTAGCCCTGATCAGCCCTGAGATTGGCCAGGCCGAGAGACCCCACCCATGTATGAATTCCTGCACTGAGCCTCTAGTGACTGTATGTAACACAAAACACAGTAAATTAATCGTATCTATATTTGTCATTGCTTTTAATAACAAGGTGAAGTTAACAAAGTGATTCAAACAAAAGTCAGTTTAAAGGGGAAAAGAAATCTAAATGTAACCACACAGAAACTACATTTCTTTAACATGACCCTCTCTCTTTTCTGTCTTTCCACTCCTTTCCTTAGTTATCCAGCCCTTTGGACATTAGATTTCGTTCAGCATCAACTGTATTAAGAACAAAGAACAGAGATGCAGGTATGTTGACCACATAAACAGCGTTTCCCTCAAGCTAAAGATAACTTCAGTTGGGTTTTAGCATAAAGGC
Source organism: Lasiurus borealis (assembly GCA_004026805.1). Lineage (NCBI taxonomy): Eukaryota > Metazoa > Chordata > Mammalia > Chiroptera > Vespertilionidae > Lasiurus > Lasiurus borealis. Next base: position 51,040 of record PVJN01000746.1, read on the forward strand.
AGAATGACCCTATAGACCAGTGGTTCTCAACCTGTGGCTTGCGACCCCTTTGGGGGTCGAATGACACTTTCACAGGGGTCGCCTAAGACCATCCGAAAACAGATACTTACATTATGATTCATAATAGCAGCAAAATTACAGTTATGAAGTAGCAATAATTTTATGGTTGGGGTCACCAAAACATGAGGAACTGTATTAAAGGGTCTCGGCATTAGAAAGGTTGAGAACCACTGCTATAGACCAACTCTCAGGAAACCATTACAGAATGGTGCCCTGGCACATATCAGGACTTGATATGATGATCATCTACTCCCTACCTTGGCCAACCCATCAGTAGAGCCCACAACCCCAACTCTCTTGCCACCATGATTAATAGTTTTTTGTTTTGTTTTGTTTGTCTGTAGTCTTTCCCCTGAGTGCCATTCGGAAACTAGGTCTTTGAGTACAAGTTTACCTGGGACTTCAGGGTTGGCACCATTTCTACAACTCAGAAACTCATACTTTGCTACAAACTCATGCTTGCATTTAGAGAATGAATGCCTTTAGTAAGGTAACAAATAAAACATGCAATGAGACAATGTGAATGACAAAAGTCTAGAAAGTATTGTCTTAAAAGATCAAGATACTTATTAAAGACAGAAAAAACACACATGCAGACTTTGGAGGCAGATGATTCACAGGATGGGTCACCTCGGATAGAATTACTTTAATGCTTATGGCCTACCTTAGTTTCTTAATCAAAAAGTATAGAATGCCTTTTTTAGAGTACACTTAAAAGAATTAACATCATAACTACTTAATAGTGCCCATCAGAGGTAGCTAAATAAATTTTAGTTTTCTTTTCCTTTCTCCACACATCTGATAAAGTAATAAACATAATAAGTGAGCTTTGTGGGTTAGCTCAGGTCTATAAACATTTTCCCTCCTTCCCACACTTACCTCTTCTTTTTTGATCATACAAATGACCTCTATTACTCCTTGAAAATAAGATTTATTCTCAGAAGATTTTTGGTTTCATATTATGAAGGGAAAAAACCTCATAAGCTTCAAACACTTTTAAAATCTGTTCTAAGCTGTTTTGTTTCTTTTGAAAGATGGGAATTGACCAATCTTATTTTCCAGTGGCAGTTTAGAAGCTGGGTCAGAAAAAGTTAACTTTTGAAAGAAAAAAATAAATAAAACCTCACTGTCAGTGAGAATAAAGCAATGTTCCAGTAATACTGAATAGTTCTCTAGCAATTTTTCAGTATTCATCAGTGATAAATTTTTTATAAGGGATGTAATTCTGTGGCTCTGAAATTTAAATACACTTTTTTGAACTATCTGCATAAGTAAAAATTGATTTTTATGGGAATATGGAAGTATTTAGCTGAAAATTATGTAACGATTGATTGAAGCAGCAATCATTTCAATAGAAGGATATTTGCATAGTTTTTAATGATCCCTTGCATAAAATATGTAAATTTTTTGAAACTTTTATTTTTATATTTAACCAAAGTCTTGTTTGCAAAACACTTTAAAAGAAGGCAGAGTTAGCTTTCCTATTTTAAAAAAATATGTTTAATTGCATGTAGATTTAAAAACACAGCCATTAGGTAAAAAATGAAATTAATCTTATACTCTGACCTTTTACAAAGTTTTTCAATCTATCTCTTGAAGAGAATATTTATTTATTAGAGCCAAAAAGAAAGTGTAAGATACTATAAATATTCAGGAGAGAGACAGTCGCTAAGAAAGCTTAAAGATTTCTTCTGTAGGAGATAGCCTACTCATACTGGGACTTAGAGTTGAAAACCCCTTTAGAGCTATTGCAAGGCAGTAAATAGCTCAAAGGAAAATGTAATTTCTTTGGGACTCACCATGGAAAGAAGACCATGGCTTCATAATTTCTAGGAAGATAACATTACAAAAGTCTTATACATTGGCTTGAGTGATTCATTTTTTTTAAATTAGTTTAGCTTCTAGAGAATAAACGGCAAAAGCACTTCTCTAAAAAAATTACAACTATATTACTTAACAAAAACAAATCTATTAAGCACTCCAGATAACCAAAGGATAATGATCATTGATACAATTTAATTCTATAATCTTCAAAAAATAATAGTAAACAGGAAGAATAAATGAAACCCTCCCTTGCCCACAAAGAGGGCTAACCAACTTAAATTTGCATGTAAGTTGGGAGACATATCCAGAAACTAATAGACATCTATGTTAGTAGATATGGAGAAAGAAATGTTATAATTTTCATGTACTTAGAAAAGTCAAAATCTTAAAATTACTGAACAGAATGGGAATTTATTGATGCTTCATTAATGTAATATTAATATTTATCCATGTAAATAAATTTATGCCATCAATTTAATGATAATATTGCTATCTATATGGAAAAAATAGATGTTTTATTTATTTATTGAATGTTTCTATTTATCTAGAGGGAGAGGGAGAGAGAGGGATAGAAACATCAATCTCTTGCCTCCTGCACACCCAATACTGGGGATAGAGCCTACAATCCAGACAGGCGCCCTGACTGGGGATCAAACCAGTGACCTCTTGGTTTATAGGTTAGTGTTCAACCACTGAGCAATCCTGGCTGGCATGAAAAAGTATTTTAGCCAAAGCCACCATCTTACTTAATGGGGAACCAAAGAATGATTTCCCATTTAAAAAGAAGAAGAAGAAGCATCACAAAAAAATGCAACTATCTCTACTCTTATTTAATATTTGCTTGGTGATATTGTCAATATAACTAAAGTAAATGAAACAATTAGAGGCATAAAATTGAAAAGAATAAGTAAAACTATCTCTATGTATATACAAATCATAAGATAATATCCCTGAAAAATTCAAAAGAATAAATTTAAAAGGCTATACACAATAAGAATTCAGGAAAGTAGCAGAATATAAAATTAATATAAAGTATCAATAGACTTTCTATATCTTCAACATAATGAGTTAGAGAAGATAATGAAAGGGAAAAAATTCTAGTGCACATTTAAAGTTTAAATAGAAATAAAGTACACTAAAATGAGCAAAACCTCATAAGACAATATTTAAATTTCTTGGAAGATCAAAAGAATAATTGGCCAAATGAAAGGCTAAGCCATATTCTTATAACAACCAGATATTTTTAAAAAGTAAATCAAGTCAATAAATTTACTATTATCACAGGAAATAGAGCCATTTATGAGCCATAGCTAGATAAATTTATTATAATATCCTTGTTGACAATTTTACTAAATAAAAATTATAGGAGAAATCCTGAAAAAGATAAGCAGTTAGAGAAGGAACAGGATTAGAAATTAAAACAAACTAAAATGGAAACAAACTAGAAATCCTCTATAATTCATTAAAAGCCAAAAAAGGGTAGGAATAGGCACCCGGATAATCAGATAGCAATGTTGATGTATGTTTTCAGTGACATCTGAAATCTCTTGGGGAAGTCAACTCTTTAATCAATAATGTTGGGAAAACTGAATAGTCATTTACAAAATTATATAACTGAAGCTATATCCCATGGCTTACACCAGACTATTTACAAATAGATTAAAGCTTTTAAAAACTACAAGCAGTAAATAAAAACAAAAATGGATTACTTTAAAATCAATTAATAAAGATAAGCTATTTCACATTCAAAATTCAAAAGCAACAAAGATAAGACTGATACATTATGTTTTCAAAGAAAAATAAAACCCAGTAAGTAAACTACAAACAAAATAATATTTGGAAATTAGATTACAGGCAAACAGTTTATCTTCCTAGCATATAGTAAGCTCCTAATAATTAAAAGGGAAACGGTAAAAAAATGTAATATAAAATGGGGCAAACTATGTAAAGAGTTTCAGGAAAGGCAAATGATACTATTATGAAAAGAATAATGTCTCATTCAAAATAAAATCCATGTAATATAAACTACAAAGCAATGATGCAATCTCACCTATTGTATTGACAAAAATTCAAAAGATTCACACTCTGTTCTGTTGGCAACACTAAGAGAAAGGGACCCTCCATAATGTTGCCAGGGTGATTGCAAAAATGGCATAATTCCTATAGAGGAGAATTTGCCAATATCAAACAAAATTGCATAGCATTAACCCCTTGACTCAACAATTGATTCCAAGGATTTCAAGTAGGAGAGAAAGAAAACCACCCTATGTGTGTAATATTAAGGCAAATGGTTATTCTTGGCAGAATTATTTGAAACAACAAAAGGTTGGAAACTATTCAAAGGTGCAGCGTTAGAGGAATGCTTTAATGAGCCACTCACTGTACTTCTTCCAAATGAGGGTATTATGCAGGTGAAAAGAAATATGAAGACCAGTGTTTTTCTACTGGTAACAAAGGGTCTCCAGGTTATAGTAAATGAAATTTTTTAAAGAAGTGAAAATACCAATATGCATATGCCTGAACTTGCTTAGTTTTTCAAAAATAATAAGCGACAAAACATACAAGAAATCATTAAAATGTTTGCTTACAAAGGGGATAGAAATTATAATGAAAGCAAGATTTCTCTGAGAACTTAAAATGTTGTTCTTTTAAACCTTGTAGATGGCTTGATTTAGGTATTAACACACAAATGAATCATGAGAAATACCTCTAAAATGAAGAATAAAGTAAAACACATGAATTCAATCTTACAGAAAATTTGGTTTTATCATTATACAGTGGTACCTCGAGATACGAGTTTAATTCGTTCCCTAACCTTGAGGCGTGGGAAACTATGAGACACTCATCGAGTCGCGGTAAACTGGTGGGTCGAGTGCAGCAGGCCGATCCTCGCGATTACTCGTATCTCAAATGTTGCTCGTATTTCAAAGCAAAAATTGCTCGCTCTGAGGCTCGTATCTCAAAAATCTTGTATGTTAGGGCACTCGTATCTCGAGGTACCACTGTACTAGAGCCCCATTCAGGAAATGCGTGCCAGAGTAGGCCTTCCTTTCCCCGGCTGTTGGCCCCTTCGTCCCTCTGACCCCAGGACCTGGGTTTCCCTGCAGACACCGGCAGGCACCCGGGATCCAGGCTTCCCTCACAGTCCCAGCTTCATCCAGAAGGTCGTCTGGAAGGATGCCATCTCTAATTTTCATTTTACGCTTTTATTATTATAGATAGATTTGAAGTATATAATAAGTGAATTCTTCTGACAATAAATCTGTAGTCTACCTAATAAAAGAGTAACATGCTAATTGACAAAAACCTTCCGGACACCAACCAGCCAATCAGGAGTGAGTATGCAATGAACCCAACAAAGATGGTGGGTTAATTTGCATGCACAGGCGCAGGACACTTGTGTCATCACCATAGCCATAACACAGGTGTTCTGCACCACCACAGCCACTCCAGACCTCAAGGCATTGTGGGAAGGCAGAAAGGCAGCTCCAGCCAGAGCAGAGGTGGTGCCAGCAGCCAGGGGAAGGCATGCCCATTCTTGTGCAAATCTTCATGCACTGGGCCTCTAGTAGTATATATTCTAGTACAAAATGAACTACAAAAATGTCTCTTTTTAATTTAATAAATATTTATTGTTCATATTATTACAATTGTTCCTCTTTTTCCCCCTATAACTCCCCTCCACCCAGCTCCCACACCTCCCTCTGCCCTTAACTGTTCCCCATTGTACTCATCCATAGGTGTATGAGTTTTGTCTGGTCTCTCCTTGCTCCCCCCTCACCCTTTTCCCCCTGAGAATTGCCAGTCCACTCTCTTTCAATGCCTCTGATTCTATCATATTCACCAGTTTATTCTGGTCATCAGATTTTTAATTCACTTGATTTTTAGATTCACTTGTTGATAGATAGGTATTTGTTGTTCATAATTTTTATCTTTACCTTTTTCTTCTTCCTTTTTTTAAAGAGTACCTTTCAGCATTTCATATAATATTGGTTTGGTATTGATGGACTCCTTTAGTTTTTTTTTATCTGTGAAGCTCTTTATCTGCCCTTCAATTCTGAATGATAGCTTTGCTGGGTAGAGTAATCTTGGTTGTAGGTTCTTGCTATTCATCACTGAATATTTCTTGCCACTCCCATCTGGCCTGCATAGTTTCTGTGAGGAATTAGCTGACAATCATATGGTGATCGCTTGAAGGTAATCAACTGTTTTTCTCTTGCTGCTTTTAATATTCTCTCTTTGTCTTTTGCTCTTGGTATTTTAATTATGATGTGTCTTGGTGTGGTCCTCTTTGGATTCTTTTTCTTTGGGGTTCTGTGCACTTCCTGGACTTGTAAATCTATTTCTTTCATCAGGTCAGGAAAGTTTTCCATCATTATTACTTCAAATAGATTTTCAGTATCTTGCTCTCTTTTCTTCTGACACCCCCATAATTTCAATTTTGGTAAACTTGAAGTTATCCCAGAGGCTCCTTACATTATATTCACATTTTTTGATTCTTTTTTCTTTTTTGTTTTTCCAATTGAGTGTTTTCTGCTTCTTTGTATTTCAAATCTTTGACTTGATTCTTGCATTCCTCTAGTTTGTTGCTAGGTTACTGTATAATATTTTTTATTTCAGTCAATGTATGTTTATTTTCTAGTTGGTCCTTTTTCATCTTTGGGTCTTGCTAAATTTATCCATCTTTTCTATTAAATTCTTGAAAAACCTTATAACTATGGTTTTGAACTGTATATCCAGTTGTTTGTTTTCCTCTATTTCTTTCGTTTGTGACCTGTTTCTTTGTCTCCACATTTTGCTGTTTAAGTGAGTTGGTAGAGTAGCTTTGTGTGCTTGGTGTCCTATACACCCCAGTAGACCCGCCTCCCCACTTACCTGAGGTGGACACTCTTGGTGCACCCCTTTGTAGGATGTGTGCACAGCCTTGTTGTAGTTAAGTCTTGATTGTTGTTGGCATTACTAGGGGGAATTGACCTCTAAGTCAATTGGCTGTGAGGATCAGCTGTGTCTACGCTGGGAGAACTTCTGTGCTCGAGTCAGCCTTATGAGACAAGACTTGCAAAACTGCAAAAGCCTCTGTCTTCTCTTGTATGGGGCAGAGTCTCAGGACTGAGCATAGAGCCTCGGCTTCCTGTCAGCTCTGCCCTAAAAGGCCTCTGGGTCTCAGTGTTCCTTGGTAATTGCGCACACTCGCATACTTGCACTCATGCACCTCCAGACCTCAGCCTTTCCGGCTCCCCTGAGTTTCTGTGAGCTCCGGGGACTCATATGAGTCTGGGTGCCCAGGGTTTTGACCGAAACTGGGGTTCAGTGCAATTGGAATTGGATTTCAACACAGTTGGGAGGTTCTGTCTTTCCTCCCACTAGAGAAAACCAGTGACACAATCAGCAGTCAGTTCTCTCTGCCTGCCCTTGTGCAGGCCTCCAGACCTCTGCCTTTCATGGCTCCCCTAAGTTTCCATGCACTCCTCCCTTTTCATGACAGTCCAGACTCCCACCGTATGAGTCTTACCTGCAACTGGGGTTCAGTGCAGTCAGAACTGGAGTTCAGTGCAGTCGGAACTAGGGCTCAGTATAGTCAGCGGTTTCTGTCTCCCTCCCGCTAGAGGAAGCCGGCCAGGTCCTCTGCTGTCTATCCTCTCCACTTGTGTGTCTCTGTACCTCAGTTTTTTGCAGCTCCTCTAAGTCTCTGTGAGCCCCTCACTTTCCTTCTAGTTGTAGAATTTCCACTTAACCATCCTGTGGTTCTGGATGATGTCCTTTCTGTCTTTTAGTTATAGTTTTGAAATTGTTGTGTGACGCAGCAATTTAGGTGTTCACCTTTGCTGCCATCTTGGTTTCTGTAGTCTACAAAGATGTCTTAAACTTCACCCAGTGATATTATCTTTAGCACATAATTGATAAAATTATTAAATCTTTGATAAATCTAATAAGTATATAGGGTAATATTAGAAACCATTTCAACATGTAAACAAAGAATCAAATATAAAATTAAATAAGTTAAGAAAGATATTAAATTTGTTTTGGAATGTTAGGTACAGTTGTTACCTCTTTAAATTGTAATATTCATAATTAAAAATACTTTTCTATCAATTATGGAATATACTTATATCTTAGCAGTTTATAGATATTTCAAATAGTGACCAAGCTTTCATTCTTTCACTTTTTCTCACTCTAATGTTACCTAATTTATTATATGTAGGAAGAGAAATAATGATTCTTTAATAATGGCAATATTAGCAAGAGCTATTTATTAACTGCCCACACCATGTTAGGCATTGCATCAAGGTGATGTCTTATTTGGATTTCATTCACTTTAATAATCTGAATTTTAAAGGTAAGGGTACCAAGCTTGGTTTAGCAAAATATTTTTCCTTGTCCACGTTCACACAACTAGTAAAACAGGATTCTCAATATATCTGACTTTAAATTCTGTGCTTCTAATCATTGTCCTGTGCTGTATGGTTGTTTGGTTTCATGTTGAAGTTACTTCTTTCATATTTTAGGGGCCTAGTATCCGCTGTATTATTTAATATAATATTTAGTTTGAACAAATCCATTTCATGTGGTGTGTTTCACATTTCTCACCTCTAAAATATGTGGTTTGTACAAGTCAATTCTAAAGTTCTGTTTTAGCACTAAAGGTCTATGACTTTACAATTTTCTTAGACTATAGCTTATAGGAAGCATTTCACATAACACAATTCTTAGACCAACAAAACCAGTCTGCTGGTCTTTTCCTTTCTGGCAGACCACAGCAGCTTCCACAAACTAAATCTAGTTGTTATTTATTATTTTTAGGATTAATTAAAAAAAACTTTATCACTGAGATTATTACAAATGTCCCCTTTAATCCCCATTGCCCCCCTCCACCCAGTTCACACCCTGCCCCAAGCCTTCACCACGTTATGGCCTGTGTCTAAGGGCATATAAGTTCTTTGCATATAAGTTTTTTTTTGCTTAATCTCTTTCTGTCTGCCTCTCCCCACCCCCACTTCCTAAGATGCCTCAGATTGTTCCATGTTTCCATGCCACTGGTTTTATTTTATTCATCTGTTTTGTTCATTAGATACTGCCTCTTCCTTCTTGCCATTCTTTCCTCTTCCCAACTTGCCTTTTTAAAGCTGCTGCTTTTATTATTATTATTATTACCACTATTATTAATTTACTGTTCCTGTCCCTTCATTGATCCCTGATTTGCAGACTCGAAGAGGCCAAACAATTATTCTAAAAGTCAGTTTTCATATTTGTGAACCTTGTCAGAAAAGGAAGGTTCAGACTCTTAGACAGCCATGATTCTTTGCAGGAGCTATTTCTTTGCGCAATGGTTTTAAAAGAGCGAAAAGGCCTCTAAAATACTTCCTCCCTCGCTCTAACAGCTGAAATATTTGCTCTCAGTTATCCCTTTACATGAAGACACTGAGGTTCTAACAGGGTCCTTCTAAAATGCACGTATGTTAAACAAGGAATAGGGTGGTAAAATGATGCGGATGAACAGAGAAAGCTGGAGCCATTTACTGTTATTAAGATGATTTCACTTAATCACTTTTCTCACCACCACAGAGAGTCTCAGGGTACAGAGCCCCACGCAGGTAAATGTGGGGTGTTAAAACCAGATAGATTGCTTGATAGAGCGAGGGGCAGCACCACTGGTGGGAGGCAGGGAACAGCCGGAGGGCATGCTGCTGAAATGACAAATGAAGCCGGAAACTTGGCCTACTTAACAATTTTGCCCGGGGCTAGCCCATCCATGGAGGTCATCTCCTTCAACCCGCCGGCCCAGTCCGCAGACTTGATTGCATAGAAGCACACGGGACGGTAAGGCTCCTATCCAATATCTAAATATTTCCGGCAAAGGAGTTCCAATACCCTTGGCGCAGAGAGAATGTCTCACAAACTGTTTACTCCCCATTTTTAAAAGCATACACACCCAATAATGACAACTGTGTAAACCACACCCCGCCCTTCTCTGCGATGAGCCTGGTGCTGTACCAGCAATAAGAACACAATTCACGTGATTTTCTCGCATATTAAGTCGGAAAGATCTGTCTCAGGCATTCTACAGAGATTTCTCAATGAGAGAGGAAGTCTGCATATTGTGGACACATCACAGCACTAAGATTTCTAATTACAAAAAGCTGTTTTGACTAAAATAACACCCCAGCACACAACCCTGACAACTGGGTTTCTGCTCTTTTCAAAGGGCAAGACCTTGGAAGAGACACTGAGGGGAGAAACCCCCCAGGAGACTGGTGCTGACATTTATGCTTCCCTGAAATTTTGAGTGGCTCCATACTGCAAAGGTATCTAACTCGCTAGCCAAAAACAATGCATCAGAACAGAAATGGGGAAGGATTATGCCCGCCCTCTCATCCTACCAAGGTGTGTAAACTATTCCAGAAAAGGCAGAATACAGTACGAAAAGTATATCATCAAGAAATATGGCCTCCTGCCTTGGCAAAGCTTGCTGGCTGGGGCTCACCTAACAGCAGTCTTATTTCTTAGAAGCTGCTTTCTTGCTGCAGGAGGGGCAGCAGCTTTAACATGGCTGGCAAGACACTAAACTCAAAATATGTGCGGGCATGCAGAACCCAAGCCGAGATGCAAGTCCTCGTGGCTCTATTCGCCTCCGAAGAAAAATGTGAGCACGCTGCTTTAACTGGTGTCTTCTATGGTCATTTTTGAACGTAAATCATGTAACTCTATAAATATCATGATAGGACACGAAGGTATATGCATGCAACACCAGAAGTCCTTTAAGGCTCTTTTTATTTATTTTATTTTTTATTTTTGTTAAAGGGAGGGGTATAGACTGCTTGATTTTCATTAGTCTGATTTTGTTTTTCTTTTTAAACAGACACGGAAGTCAATCATTCTAAGGTGATTCCCTTTTTTAAACCCAATCCCACATTCATACAGAAAGCCTTAATGAGTCTACCAGGAGTAAACAAATTAGTCTCTGGGATGTATTATGCATTAATTAATCAAACTAATCGCATTGTATAATGTGCCATAGATGAAAATTAGTTCCAAGTACAATGCTCACATACGAGAAGAGACTGGATAAAAAATGCGGAGCAATAAAAAACATCAGTTTCCATAAATCTAAGTTAAACAACTGTGTTTTCTCTCCACTGGTTTTCAGTTATTCCAATGGCAAAGAGAACATTCGAAGCTGGCTTTTATAGTCAAGATACCTGTGTGATAGAACAGCTGTGATGAGGAAGGAAGCATCTATGAGTAACAATACCTGCGGGTCTAGAGGGGGAATGAGCACACTACAGACTACAATATTTTTGTATAACTCAGGAGCTAATATTGTTTTTACATTTTTTAAAAATATATTTTATTGATTTTTCACAGAGAGGAAGGGAAAGAGATAGAAAGTCAGAAACATCGGTGAGAGAGAGACATCGATCAGCTGCCTCCTGCACACCCCACACTGGAGATGTGCCCACAAGCAAGGTACAAGCCCCTGAACGAAATCGAACCCGGGACCCTTCAGTCCGCAGGCCAACGCTATATCCATTGAGCCAAACCGGTCTCGGCTGTTTTTACATTTTTAATTGGTTAAAGAAAATCAAAAGAATAAAAATATTTCATGACATGTGAAATAACATGAATTCAAATTTTAATAATACCCATAAAGTTTTATTGGAACATAGTCACACAGGTTCATTACATTAACAGGTAGAGTAGTTGTGAGTGACACATGGTCTGCAAAATCAAAAATATAATTTCTGACTTTAAAAACTATATATATATTTCTGTTGGTTTCAGAGAAGGATGGAGGAGAGCGAGGTAGAAACATCAATGATGAGAGAGAATCATTGATTAGCTGCCTCCTGCATGCCCTCCACTGGGGATTGAGCCCACAACCCAGGCATGTGCCCTCAACAGGAATTGAACAGTGACCTCCTGGTTCATCGGTCAATGCTCAACCAGTGAGCAGCACCAGCCAGACTACTCTCTGACTCTTAACAACAACAACAAAAAATCTGCAAACTCTAGACTTAAGGAAACAGAAGTCCTTTGCAATGATAGAGCCAGTGCGTACATGATACAGGAATATATGTAAAAATGAGAGGAGAAGGCAGACAACACCTTATAGGAAAAAAACAACAGGACTTCTTGTTCTTTCTGCCAAATTTCTTAGTCTAATTTTGAGGAAAATTAGACAACTTTAATGAAGGGGCAATAAGTAAAAGTGCCCACCCTATACTTAAAAAAATGGTAAGTTTATGAAAGACAAAAGCAGACTGAAGAACTGGTTAAAACAAAGGAGATTAGAGGGATATGACAATCAAATTCAACATGTGACCTTGGACTGAGGTGTGGACCAGACCTTTTTATATTTGTAACTAGAGGCCCGGTGCATAAAAATGCGTGCACTAGAGAGGGTTCCTCAGCTTGGCCTCTCCCCTCTCACAGTCTGAGAGCCCTTAGGGGGCAGGACACGACCTGGCAATCAGGGGAAGGTGATGCCCCACCACATCTCTGCTGCTGCCACTGCTGGCAGCACAAGCCTTAGCTGGCCCTGGTTACCTGAGACCTAGGTGACCCTGGGCAGCTGACATCCAAGGCTTTCCTGAGCCTTAGGCCAGCCCTGGGCACCTGGGGAGTTGAGGGCCTATTTGGCTGCACCGCATGCCTGCCACCGCCCTGGCTGGCCTGAAAGAACTGGGGGACTCCCGTGGGGCTGAGAGGACTGGGTGCCACCTTTTTGTGGCTATAGGGGCTACCATCTTTGTAACAGCATGATGGTCAACTTGCATGTCCCCACTTTATTAGAGAGGATGTCTGAGCCATAAAGGACATTATTTAATAACTGGGTAAAATTTAAATGTTTTGGATTAGAGACTAGTATTGTATGAAAGCTAGTTTTCTGTTTTGAATAATTATAATATGGTCATGGAAGAGGAGATTCTTGCTCTGAGGAAATATGCACAGAGGTGTTTGGAGATAATGAGCCTCCAACCGTATCATTATTTAGTCTCAAATGTTTCAGAAAAAAAACCATGTATTAATAATTACAATTATTTATCAATCTACCTATAGATAGATAAAAAGGAATGCACACATTTGGCAAAATTCGAAAAAAACTGGCCTAATTATCCCAGTATAATGGAGTTTTTTGCCCAACACAAATTTTCTTTATACATGTCTGAAATTATTTATAAGTAAAAGCAAAAATAAAATTAAGAGGAGAGCGCGTCTATTTGCTTTTCCCGCCTCATTAATATCAACCACAAATGACCACTTCTTTAACTCTACCTATAAGTAGTACAGTGGTACCTCGAGATGTGAGTTTAATTTGTTCCGTAATCTTGAGGCATGGAAAACTATGAGACGCTTGAATCCCGGGAAACTGGTGGGTTGTGTGCAGCCATCTGATCCGAGCGATGACTCCTATCTCAACTGTTGCTCCTATTTCAAAGCAAAAATCGCTCGCTCCACAGCTCGTATCTCAAAAATCTCGTATGTTAGGGCACTCGTATCTCGAGGTACCACTGTACTTAGATTTCGAGTGGTTACCTGGTGTGGTGGCTTTGTACTGTACCATTGTAATGAACCTGGCTGGTCCTTTCCCAGGTTAGAATCAGTGCTGAACCCAAGAGGAATTCCTACAAGATTGTGAATGTCGAAGGGAAATAGCAGCCATTATGTTTTCTTTGAAAGTTAGTGCGGTCTCCAGGCACTAAGGCAGTTCACACTTGCTGTCACCGATCTGGTAGCTTACTTTGTTGGTGTGAGTCCTTGACCAGACCCGTAGGCCCTTCAGCTCCCACCAGACCTCCTCCTTCAGTATCTGGTGGCCCTGGATCAAATGTGTTACAATCTGGCTGTGAAGACTAGAGCCCAGCTTTTCCCACCGGCCACCCGGGCAGCAGTTACAGGAGATGAGAGACAGACCTGGATGCAGGGGAACTTACTAACATCCACACCTAGATCTCCGGGGCTGTCTACACCAGCTTCCAGATTGGTGTAAGGTATAAATCCTTATTTTTTTAATATATTTTTATTGATTTTTCACAGAGAGGAAGGGAGAAGGATAGAAAGTCAGAAACAATGATGAGAAAGAGACATGGATCAGCCACCTCCTGCACACCCCACAATGGAGATGTGCCCGCGAGCAAGGTACATGCTCTGACTGGAATGGAACCTGGGACCTTTCAGTCCACAGGCCGACGCTCTACCCACTGAGCCAAACCAGTCTCAGCTAAATCCTTATTTTTTTAAATCCCATATTTTATCACTTATAGTAGCTCTGCTCTTCCCATCAAACCTTGACTCATACCCTTGGTTTCCTGAAATACAGCAAAAGTCACTTAGCAAGCACTTGACCTGTTCATCTCAAGTCCCAAGTCATTACCATTTTTCTTTGAAAAACCTCCTTATCAAGAACTGCTATACTAGCATCCTGAGAAGTTCATAATACAAATGAATGAAATCATCATTTGTTGGGTGGCTACTATGTGAAAAGTCCCATGGCACACATGATCTCTAAAACTCACCCACACCCACAAGCTAGTTATTGTCCTCATTCTTCCCGAATGAGGAACTGAAAGTCAGGGTTAGGTGTCCAACATTTCACACCTCACAAATGGTAAAGAAGGAACTCAAATGTAGTTGTTTTCATATCTCCACTTTACATATATTTTTTCATTGCATTAAGTTGTCATCTTAGGAAAAAGAAGTAGCTTTCTCATGTTCCAGAGAATATTTGCTTTGTGAATGCCCAGAAATGTATTGAATTCTAGTATTTCATTCTTGCTTTTGTTTCTATCATAGAATCATTATATCTTTGAGGAACAACTGGAAATGGATAATTATCTTTAAGCAGTCCTTACGTCCTAGAGGAGAAAATAGCGATAATTGCTGATGAGTACAATGAGATAGATCAAATAATCATCCACTAAAGAGCTATTTAGATAGTCTCCAATATAGAAAATTATTTTAATTTGCACTTTTTCACTATACAACATGGTTTTCTTAACTCAAAATTTTGATGTGCTTCTATATCTATGATCTCATCTAAGATTTTTACAACAATAAGCCTAGAAAATATATAGAGCTTGTGTTATTAATGTTTGTCTTACAGATGCAGAGATTAAGTCCTAAGAGATTATATGAATCATCTTAAGTGGAATTTATTGCTTTTATCTACCTAGTTTCCTTTTTCCTTTGATCTTATAAGAGCAGACTTCACTTTAAGACTCCACTTCCCACACGACTTTCCATCCCGATAGTTTGTCTGGAGCTGATTCAAGCATCAGATCTAGCAGTGGGAGTATGCTGATCTGGAATATCATCATATGCCACACACTCGATCACAGTGATGTGTTCAAAATGGGCATGCAACCCATGTCAATTTATTCAGGGAGAAGCTCAGAAAAAAAAAAGACTTGAAGACTTGGAAGGAAGCACCCTCTTCCCCTGAACCTGGAGTCCACACAGAGTGAAGAATGAGTTTCAACCAAGAGTCAACACAGAGTGAAGAATGGGTTTCAAGTCAACACAGTTGTAAGAAAAGATGAAATGTAGAGAGATATTTTTCATGTTATTTCAGCACCAGGATCCAGCTATAATTGAAGGCAACCACAAGTTTTCAGTTACATTTAAAATACATTCTCTCCCTTTCTTCCTCTTCCATTCCCTTCTCTTCCCCATCACTCCTTACTTCAACTCTAATTAAGCTTTGCATTAAAAAGCTTACTGTTACTATTACTAAATAATAATACTCAACCAACTTTGTAAGTCTTAACTACAAGCCTGGGATTTAGGTCTACTGATATTTAACATATATATATATATATATATATATATATATATATATATATATATATTTAGCATATATATATATAATATATAGATATAGATATAGATATATATATAGATTTTCCTCCAACCCAAATATTCATTTTAATATTGCTTCTCTAAAATTGCTTTCTCTCTTGAATACCCACCGGAAGAATAAATACTTCTGAAATATGACCTTTCTCTAAGCCATGTCATTGCAAATGTAGCACAAAGGATACCAATGAGACAAGATTGATTCGAGTGATATTTTTCTGTTGAAATCCAGTTTATGCTCTAATCAAAGTCCAGAGATTGAATTATAACATCAGTCATCAATGTCTCCCTTAATCAATTAGTTTTTATTATATTTAGGAAAGATTTATAAGCAAAAGAAAGCACCCCTGAATTGTTTCTGTGTGTGGTTTTCTTTTCTCCTAGTTTTTTTTTTAAACTAGAGACTGATAAATCCTGTATTGTACCACAGCAGTATTTCACTATATTATGATGAAAGAGAACTGAGAACATTTCTGTCTGAGTGATGAAGGAGTAGGCAATATGTAATTTATAGAAAAATAAAAGTGATACTGTATAACACTATAAAGCTGTCAATTGGATTATCACTGAATAAGCTGTTCGATGTTTACTTGTATATAACTGATATGTTGAGCAAGCAGGACTTGTAGAGTGCAATCAGAAAACTACTTGATTTCTTCCCCTCACTTCTTCTTCAAATCCTTTTCATGCAACCCGTTCTGCACCTGCAAGCATTCATGGACAAGTCTCACAGCTTCGCTCCTTCCCTTGACCCAACAAACCATTCTTTGGTCAATCTCAGCCATAAAAATCGTCTCTTCCTAGTTATTACTTTGCCCACTTTATTGTATTGATCACAAACTCAGAAGGTCACGCAAAGTTAAAAGTTTCTCCCAATGGACCCTCCTTCCATCAGCTCCTGCCTTCCTCTGGCCGCTTCCTGGTGTAGGAAGTGGCCGTGCGGTTGGCTTTGTTTTTCGTTCTTGAGTGCTCCTCTTCTTACCGCACTCCTGCCCTTGGCTCCTCCAGCATTGAAACTGAGGGAGGAGGAGAGGATGCTGACAGGATGCTTTCCGGTTGGACAATGTGTAATGGTGTGCTGGATTTCTCTAGAGGAGGCGGATATTGAGAGATGATTCTTTTTCTCATGAGTGCTCCCTATGTACTCCTGGGAGATGTCCTCACTGCTCTTCTTACCTCGGTGGTACCTGTCCTTCCTCTGTCTGTTCCACCTCAGTTTTTCACCTCACTGTCTACATCCTGCATCTTCTGCTGAGGTCACTTGTCAGTGGGCAGATGATTTCCAGGGAAGAAGCCTTAAGTCAACATCCCCACTGTGATAGGATATGTCTTCACCTCTAACTTACATGTGGGCTTCTCCCAAATGCAACCCTATTCTCTACTGACATTGCAGGCAGCTTCTGCTGGCCCTTTAGTTCAGCAGGTAATGAAGCACCATCTACCACGTCCACTGACCTCAAAGAGTAACATCTGGAGGATCCCCAGGGAGTCTGCAGTCCCTAACTAGGCCTCAGAAGTGGAAACCATCAATCCATCCTCCCTCATACATGATTTCTTCAAGGTTTTTACTTCTAACCTGTTGGCTGCTCCAGATTAAAACTTTTTATAGGATCGGCAACACAAGTTTTAAGCCACCTCTTCCTTTGTGAGTCCTGATTGAACAGTCTAGCCACTCTGTTTGGAATGCAAACAGCTGGCATCTACTTTCTCAGAGCTTTGGTTAAATGTGTGTCGTTAAACAGCCTATGGGTGTAAATCTTTTCCATCCAAAGCATTTCACCAAGTAGCATGGCATTTTTTATTAAAAAAAAAACAACACAACATAGTGAAATCAATCTACAGTTGTCTACACGTTATAAGTAAGAATAATGAAGTAATTATTTTTATCCTCCTTGTACACATTTAATGTTTAGATTTCATTCCTAGTTATCTGCCTATCATCTGCATACTGAGTAGAATGACATATATGAAAGGATAACTATACTAAGTAGTTATAGAGGGTGAGGAAATTTTCCAAAGGAACACTTCCCGTGAAATAAGTGCCTCTGAATATGAACCACTCTGCCACTAACTCAAGGAGCAAAGACCCGGAAGAGGTTCATTTTGTTCCACCCTGACTAGATGGAAGGGGAGACATTGGCTGGGATTTTAGTTTCAGTGATAAGCAAATCCAAGGAGACCGCTGGTTACTTATGAGGAAGGAAGTCAATTTCCACCGACAATGGTTGATTCTATAGAGTAGGAATATGGCGGACAGTCATATTTGATAGCTTTTATATTATTATTCATACTGTTATTTTGAGTATGTGATGATCTTCTAATAACAATACTTAAAATAGTTAAGCCAAGAACTCTTGTTTTGGAAGATATATTTCTGTAGCTAGTAATACATCGACTTTTATTTATTTATAATAAGGTATCTACACCTAGAAGTCATGTCTCACCTGACTATTATCAGGAGCAGACAAATTACCTATGAGAAGTATCAGTTACTATAAAAAACATTTACTTACACTCATTTTGAAGTGTTAACAAGAAATAAATGCCATCAATTATTCTTTGCGGGGAAGATATTACTTAGGAACCTAAATCATCAGTGGGTAAAGTAACTCCAAAATCATCAGGATCCCAACAATTTTTTTGATAGACATGTAGATTAGGTGCCATACAAAGCTGCTAATAATGAAGTCACTACATATTGGTAATTCTGTGTCAGTGAAATATATGAATTATTTAGTTTAATTTTTTTAGCAAATCCATGGGATAGTCACCGCTAATTTCCAGATGAAGCAAGTGAAGACACTGAAGATTAGGAGAGGTCAGTAATTCCCCTAAGTCAGACATTCAGTCAGGTAAAGAGAGGGCACTGGAATGGAGTCTTACACACAACGTTGTATCTAAACACTTGCAAGATTTACCATAATCTGTCAAAGGTTTTGCTGTTTAGGCATGACAAGCTTCCTCTTAAGAGAAGATCTCATTCGAAGTGCCAACAAGGCTAGCCTGGTGTAAGCCAGGCGAACTCTTTGATTGAAAGTAAGTGACAGGCATTGTTTGCCGGCTCACTTTTACTCTTAATGTACATTCGTGCGACAGTGCACGCATGAAAGCCTGTCAGTCACAGGTGCACTGAAAAAAGCAATCCGGAAGGGAGAAGAGCTCAAACATGATTCCACAAAGCATACTGAGCTGGCCTAACTGCCTCTTTTCCATTCAATTGCTTTGCCAAGTTTGAAAGCTGCTTGTTAATTCTGTTTTTTTAAAAAATATACGATTTTAAGGCGTTTGGAATTTTTAAGTAACATGACAGAGTTGAGTGTTTTATTGAGATGTCAGTGAGAAAAAAAATAGATGTCAGTAGGACATCATATAATTATTATAAAATTTACTAATATTTAATACATTTATTTTTTAAAGTGTGCTGAAACTTTTAGTTAAAGGACATATATAATTGTCACAGAACTTTAATCATATTTTATTTAAAAAAAAAAACACCCAAGGATATGTTTATTGATTTTAGAGAAAGAGGAAGAAAGAGAGGAAGACATAAAAAGAAAGTGAAAGAGAAATATTGATTTGAGAAATATCCATCGGTTGCCTCATGTACGCACCTTGACAGGGCATAAAACCCGCGACCTAGGTATGTGTCCTAACAGGGAATTGAACCCACAACATGCTTGGTGCAGTGAGTAATGCTTCAATTAACCAAGCTACCTGGCCAGGGCGTATGTTATTTTTTATTCAGGAACATAATCCCTTCTGTTCCATGAGTTTCTTTTCCTAACATGAAGAGGTTTCATTTGGGTAGCCTTCTGTGTGTGGTTAATAGAAATGTGAAGTATTCATAAACATTATATAGGGGGGAATACATAGAGGTAAGTTCCAGAGAATTCTAAAAATTATTGGGTTTCTATTCTGCACAAGCTTAGGAACTGGTAACACTCACATGGCTCAATTTCTGCACTGAAGCAGAGTCTGTCCACCAAACAGTCACTAAGCATGAACTCCAACTCCAACTTTTTATCTGCATCTCTCAAAACACACATAACTCCCCACATCAGCTTTTACAGGAGCCCTTCCCTCCAATGTCTACCACCTTCTTACCTCATGTCTGCTCTACAGTCCTTCAAACCCTGAAATCTCAAGTCCTCTTCCCTCCCGTCTGCTGGCACTTTTTCTCCTGTCTTCTCTCTATAGTAGTCAAAACTGATCTTTATAGATGCTTGTTCTCCCTCTCTTAGGACACTCTGAAAGTCATTTCCACCCCTAACCCCCCACACCCCCATTTTCCTAATTTTGTAGCAGAAAAGATTCTGAAACCATGCTGACAAGCACCTTGCTTTAATTGAAGTTGGGGCACAAGAGGAGAGGGGAAGACAGTTATTATCAAACAATAATACAGTGGTACCTCAAGATAAGAGTTTAATTCCTTCCGTAACCTTGAGGGGTGGGAAACTATGAGACGCTCAAATCGAGGTAAACTGGTGGGTCGTGTGCAGCCGGCCGATCCACTTGATTACTCCTATCTCAAATGTTGCTCGTATTTCAAAGCAAAAATCGCTTTCTCGATGGCTCACATCTCAAAAATCTTGTATGTCAGGGCACTCGTATCTCCAGGTACCACTGTACTTCCTATTTCATTGCACCAAAAATAAGGATAGGGATCTCAAACTGTCCTTGCATGTCACTCTTGGTTTTGTAGTAACCAATGATCCCCAGTGTTCCAGCTGCTTCTACAGCTCCCTGAACACCATCATTATGTTTTTCAGAGAGGCCAGCAGTCCCAGGGCAGCCCCTTTCCCTCCTCAAAGGTCTGACTATGGGGGACCTTGAGGAAAGAGCATCAGGTGGGCACCTTGACCCTCACAGGTCGGAATCCCAGTTCTGGGGGGGACCTGCATCCAGTTGTCCCAGTTTTGATAAACACAACCAC
Organism: Lasiurus borealis; assembly: GCA_004026805.1. Lineage (NCBI taxonomy): Eukaryota > Metazoa > Chordata > Mammalia > Chiroptera > Vespertilionidae > Lasiurus > Lasiurus borealis. Next base: position 71,711 of record PVJN01000746.1, read on the forward strand.
TTTCTTTGTCCCCCAGCTCAAGAGTGAGATAGTGGCTACATCCTGCAGTTATTACGTTTGGATGGCCTAGGCCAGTGGTCGGCAAACTCGCTAGTCCACAGAGCCAAATATCAACAGGACAATGTTTGAAATTTGTTTTGAGAGCCTCATTTTATTTTATTTTAACTTAAACTTCTTGTAATGCCACTTCTTCAAAATAGACTCACCCAGGCCGTGGGATTTTGTGGAAGAGCCATACACAAGGGGCCAAGAGCCACAGGTGGCTCACGAGCCACAGTTTGCTGACCACTGGCCTAGGCCCTAGGCATTTATGTTGATTTAGTCCTGTAGTGTATTCTCCCTGTGAAACATCTAGTATGATTCCTGGCTTCTTCTTTGGAACTAATTGACATAGGCACTGCCTGTTATTGGAAAAGCTTCCCAGTCTATAGGTGGAGGAGAAACACTATATGTTCTGATTTGAAATTCAAGGCAGAATCCTGACAATTATGGTTCAAAAGTTACCAAGTTCGGAATTCAAATGAAGGTAGTTTAAACTGTTAAGCAAAAAAAATCACAATTTGTTCAAGATGTCTACATTTTGAGTGTTTTTAAACACCAAGACTAAGAGGGAGGCACTCATATAAGCTTTCATTTCTGCACAAGATGGCATTGTACTGCTGTTCATTAAACGATTACACAGTCTTGAAATATATCATATTTTATGCAAAACCTTATAAATTATCTACAGAGCCCAAAAATTGAGTCCTGTTGGCTCTCAAGAGAGAAATTTAAGGTAAACAATTTCTTCCTATTTTGTTCTCTCCTTTTGCATCTCAGGGAAGACCAGTAATTTTTGAGGCTTTATGCAAATCTACTTATAACACCAACAACAGCTAAAACCATATTTATTGTGTTTTATCTCCCGGAAAACAAATAATGTGTGAAAAATGACTCTCATTTTATGTGTTTTGCTAATCGGATACTTATAATATCCCTTCATGTTTGAATAGAGCTTTATGATGCACGGAATACTTCTGTAGCTCCTACCATCCATATTCTTTTCCAAAATTGCATATCAGGTATTCTGTACATTTTTTCTTTTGAGAAACTTAGACTCAGAAGGATTAAAAAATTTACCCAAAATTCTAGAGTCAAAGGTGGCATCTGATGTTACCCCTACATTCCAGAACTTTCTGTCCATCCACCACTTTGCTTTGTTGCATTTTTGACTTGCTTCTTCCATAAAAAAAATTGGGTTATCAAATGAGAATACCTCATGATGGCCAACTAGATGGAAAACCCGCAAATTAACATGTTGACAAAAACATGATCACACTTGTGTGTGGCCTAATCTATTTATTACTGCGTTTAACAGAAGGTTTATCAGCGGTAGGGCTCAGAGAAGCCACCTGGAAGGTGTAATTACCTTCAGGGTTATTTTATTATTAAAAGGTATAATGAGAGGTGCTATAATGGTAGATTAAACTATTAGGGAACCTGCCACAAGCGACTTCCTAATTTGAAAGATCATTTATCATTTTCAATCATGATTTTCAGTTCATTTCTCTGGGTGATTTTTCAAAATACTCTAGTCTCTCTCTTCTCTCTCTGTCTCTCTCTCTCATCTCTTGATTGTTCAATAGATAAATTGGTCCTCTCTTTATCAGAGAAAATAAAAGTACATTTGATAATTAATCTCTTTATGCATGTTCCATTTAAAGTTATACAACATCTTTAATACTTATCTTTGTATGAAGTTACTGAATGTTCAGTTCTGCTTACTTTAGAAATCCATTCTTGGGGCCTGAATTTACTTTATCTCTTGATCTTTGTAAACTTGCCAAAATAGTTATAACTATTCACAATTCTTGATCTGAAAGTAAACTAAACAAACAAAAACAAAGAATTTAGATTACTTAAAAATACGTACTTAAATGTATGTATCTATATCTATGTATTAGAAGCTTTAGTCAAAATGTGTGTGTTTGTGTGTGTGTGTGTGTGTGTATGGTCATAAACACACACACACACACACACACACACACACACACACACACAGATTGCTGATTTCCCCCTTAATATCAACCCCACCATTTCCTTACAAGGGTGTACCTATATATCCAGAAGTAGCAGTATATCTAGCTAAAAATTGTATTTCCAACCATTCTGTACAAATATTGGCAACCAATGACGTATAAACAACCCTTTGGTGGGGCTTCCTAAAATGATATATTTTAGGAGAGATTTTTCAGGTGGCAGGTTTTTATATTTTTACAAACCCCTGATTTTCTTCTTTCCTTCTGACTCATTAAGATGGATGGAGCTAAGATGGCTTTTGTTACAGCATCCAAAGTGTGTGTGGTACACAGGCAAATGTAAGGAACAAACCCATATTCTAAAAAGAGCAAATCAGATTGACAGAAGGATCATGGGCCATCAATTGATATGTGGATGCAATATATCTCTGAATTTTTTATTGATTGTTTGTGAGTAAAAGAATCCACTGTAACTTCAGCTCTTTCACTAGTGGCCACAAACAATTCCCTAATTAACATACAACACTTTTAAGATAATGGGGTGCTCTTATGGGGAGGTTGGTGGGAGCATGTACTGCTAGGCAGGTTGGGAGACAAATCAACATGCAACATCAAAAATCAGGAAAGGCAAATATATTTTGACTTAGCAATTGTATACCTAGCAATTTACCTAAAGGAAATAGACTTGAGTATCATATGTACTGATAGTGATATTCAACCTCAAATATTGCTTACATATGTTGGGATTTTTGAAGCAACATAAAGGCTCTATAAAAATAAAAATGATTGAGTAAAATACAGTAAAACTGTACACAATTCAGATACTAAAAATAAATTGTGCAATCTTGTTACATGGAAAACTATTTACAGCATTGTGAACTACTTTACTATGGCATCATATGTTTAATTAAAGTACATTAGGTATACAAGATGTACATTATGATACTGATAGAGTCCATCATAAAAAACAATTACACGTGTGCATAGAAAACTCATCTGTGTGTTCACCCACCCAAAAGTTGACTAAGTTTTCTCAGGGGTTTCAATATTGGATAACTTATATCTGAGGTTATCTTTTAAAGAAACTCAAAATAAACAAATAGCTCCTACATATTAAGAGAAAACTATGTTGGAAAATTTAAAAAGCTTGGTGTTGTTAGTATGGGAGCATGGCTAGGTTAGAGAATTGAAGTCACTATATTCCTCTGCACCTTCCTAATGTGTATGTGAACTATCTCGACTTTTGTCAGTGTAAGTGAGAAGGAGAAGTCTGAAAAGTTTCCTAATGAAATGAAGACAGATTATTATTTTCCTTTTGACAAGGAGTTAAACAATGTGGCTGCACTACCTTATTCCAGGTGAACAGCCTGTAGCAGTAGTAGATGTGTTCTTATTAAAAATGATGATGCCTCAACTTGCCTATGAAAGCATTGAGAAGATAATATGGTGGCTTGGTCTTTATCCTCAGTGTCTGGCACACAGGAGTCTTCGAGTACATGACAGTTGCTTGTATGTGCAATTGCCTCTGCCTGCTTTCCGGGGATATTATCATAGTCTTTCTCTGGTATGTCCTTTTAAGGATACTTTTTCTTTTTTTAGATATATTTTTATTGATTTCAGAGAAGAAGAAGAAGGAGAAGAAGAAGAAGAAGAAGAAGAAGAAGAAGAAGAAGAAGAAGAAGAAGAAGAAGAAGAAGAAGAAGAAGAGAGAGAAAGAGAGAGAGAGATTAAGATGAGAATCACCTATCACCTGCCTCCCATACTCTCCTACTGGGATCAAACTCGCAACTGGGCATGTGCCTCTGACGGGACCTGAACCTGGGACTCTCCAGTCCACAGGCTGATGCCCCATCCACTGAGCCAAACCAGCCAGGACAAGGATACTTTTTCTTATTCTTGGTCCAACCCACAGCAACTTTGGTTGATGAAATGTGAAAAATAAAACATACATAGGAAAATCATATATCTGAACCAGACAGCCCATTCATTCCTGTAGAAAATTATTGAACAGCTACAGGAGGCATCAGTGCAGTTTGACAAAAATTTCCAGTTCTTCACTGCTTGTAGGTACATGACAGGGAAGCACTTTCTGGGCCCTTTTTGTTAGGGCCGTATTGTTAGGACTGGCCAATGAGTGCTTCGCTGACTTGACTTGTTGTCTAAGCATTAGGATGCTCATCTGCAACTTTCTCTCTCTGACGTTCTCTTCCTCTCTCCTCTTTAGGAGGGTACCCAACAGCTTTCTAGATATTGATTGCTCCATCATCTCAGATCCCTAAATGCCTACAGTGAACAGCTTTTCAACAAATGGATAGTGTGATCAAGATATAAATTTTTCATTGTAATCCACAAATGAGTGAGATGAGGTGATATTTATCTCTGACTGACTTTTTCTCTTAGCATAATGCTCTCCAGTTCCATCCATGCTGCTGCAAATGGTAGGAGTTCCTTCCTTTTTACAGCAGTGCAGTATTCCATTGTGTAGATGTACCGCAGTTTTCTAATCCACTCATCTGATGATGGGCACTTAGGCTGTTTCCAAATCTTAGCTATTGTAAATTGTGCTGCTATGAACATAGGGGTGCATATATATTTTCTGTTTGGGGTTTCTAGTTTTTTGGGACATATTCCTAGAAGTGGGATCCCTGGGTCAAATAAAGAAATAAAAGTCTACAATTAAAATACAAACAACACCATATAATTTTTTGTTATTTTTAAGCAACTGATATTTTGGAGTTAAATAACCAGGACAATTCTGATTATATGTGACACATTTTGCCATGTGAAATATATTTAAAACTTTAAATTATACCCTTAAACTCAGCAAGGACATTTGACTCCATTTAAATACATTTTTAAATGGATTCAGTTTAGAAAGAAAAAATATAGGTATATATGTATATCTGTATGATTTTGTATGTATAAATATATACACATACATATATATGTTTTTCATTATAAGGAATTGAGACCATATCCAAAAGAATGTTTGTTGGCATACACACGTGCAAAACAATTTTGAAAAAAATCAACTGGATGCTACCACCTAGAAATAGCTTATACTACATTTATGTAAATGCAAATTGAATATCCCTTTATTCCTATTTATCAGTGAAAAGATAAACAGATAGGCAGAAAAACATATAAAACAATAATTTTAAATGGTATTACAGAAGTCATGATATGAGTCTAATTGAATATCAAAAGAAAACTAAAATTGAAATAAGATTTACATTAAAAAATATTAGTGATTTTTAAAGAAATATGTATTATAGTCCTTTGTTTTGTTTTGTTTTGACCAGGGATTCTAGTTCCATTTTGAATGCATTGAGCATATTTGCTGATATTATCGAATGATTCATTTTAAGTTATGAATGCTTTATAAGATGATGCTAACAAAAATGACTTTCATTTCTTACAACTACATATTAAAAGTATTAATGGTTCAATTATATAATGTCTTCTGTCACTACAACTTATTTGGAAAAGAATATGAATGCAAAAGTGGATGGGGTGGAGCTATCCACGGGAGAATGGCTTGGGCACTGGTTAATGGATATAGGTGGATTTATTATAATAGCCTGCCTACTTTTTTGGGTAAGACCTTATTTCCTTATTAGAGCAGTTTCAGCTCACAGAAAATTTGGGAGGAAGGTGAAGAGATTTCCTACAGAAACTCTGCCCCCTAGACATACATAATCTATCTATTTTAATGTATTTTTGCCATCCTCCAGAATATAAAATTTAACAAAGAACTTCTCGTTTCTAAAATGTAAGCCTGCTTGAAACAACCTTGGTACCTCACTAAAGGGTCTCTCTTGAACACGTGTTTGACAGGCAGGCTGAAGTCTAAGGTGAAGGCTTTGAGTGAGCGGACAGATGTCCATTAGGAACCGCTCTGGCAGTGCTAAAAACATTGTCACTGGCGACCCAGCTTTCTGAATGTGCCTAAGCGTGCAGCAACACTCCAAACCCAATTATCCTGCCTTCTGCTCTGCAGGCTGGCCATGGGATTGATGATGGAGCAAAGGTAACAAAATTAAACAAAACAGAGGTTTCATGTAAAAGGGATTTCTCTCCGCCTTTGTGATAAGGTGGTATTATCATCATCATAAAAGGATTTAACTAAGTGAGGCATTTTATATTACCTGTAAAATACATTTTAAAGTGCTAACCTTGAGAAGAATAACCCTGATTAATTATAGTTCCCAATAATTAATTCACTCTTTTTAAAATTTTTTTATCCAATTATAATTCTTCTTCCTAGCTGGTTTCCCCTGTAATCGCTCATGTTCTGTAAGAACAAAACACTCCGAAATGGACCTAATTTGGCAGCCTGAATATAGCAGCACTAATTATAAAAGTAAACTGTATGGGATGTCAAAAATAATTTGACAGAATTTCTTTTTCCTGTGACAACTTAAAGAACTAATAGGTTCAATTCAAAGGTATCCCTTTTAAGGTTCCACATAGATACTCTCGTGGCTGCATGCATCTCTCAAGAGCTGCTAGGAGATACGCTCTTTGAAACTATTAGCATTTTCCCTCTATAATTCTTCAAAAACTAAGCATTAAAAACCCACATATACACAGAACCCAAACAAACAAAATCATATATATATATATATATATATACATATATATATATATATGAAAAAAAATCTTTATAAATTGGAACAGTCAACTCTTTTGCACAGACTTCAGTGGAAATTTTCTTATATACTGATGGCCAAACTTTACCTTTAAGAACTCTACTGATTAAATGTGAACAAACCCATAAGGAATAAAAGAAAGAAGGAACCAAGTCCAATACACTTGAACAGTTCAATTGTTATTGAGGTGGTAGAAAAAAAGAGAGCTTTAATTCTTCTTTTTCTTCTTCTTCTTCTTCTTTTTCTTCTTCTTATTATTATTGTCATTAGTGAGAGCTATGAATTCAAACTGAACAGGTTCTCATCATTGTGATAAAGGCCTTGCTTTAGAAGACTGGACATTGTGTTAGAAATCACTTGCTCTCTCGTGCTGAGTCTGGAAGTGTCATATATTAAAGGAAAGGATTACAGTATAGGGATCTGGAGAAAAGAGCCACCCTTTGGTGGCACACCATAGAGATGATTCATCACCGTGTGTAATCTGATAGATCAGTGGCATGGTGTTAATATCAGGAGCTAAGAAATTAGATCCCATATGGCCTTAGGATCTATCCAGAAAGCTGTTCTGTGGACTTTTCCAAATTTTCATCAAGAGGTGGAGGTACAGACGCACACAGGCCAGCTGATCTCTTCTGGGATCCAATCTCTGAGACCATTCCAAAATGGCGGTACCAAGAGGTGTTAAGGAGTCCGACGGTTTTCTGTTCGGAAAGTTGTGACAGTGGAGACTTCTTTTAGGCTCTCAGAGCAATGATGTCATTTAGCAAACCAACTCGCAGTGGTTTGAAATAATGAGAACTGAAAGCCAGAGAATCCATCAATGGAACCAAGCAAAGTGGTTGATGATGAGACATTTGGAAATCAGAGAGAATCTGGATACCATAAAATTACATATTACTGTCATATGATACCTGTTTTCAACTGCTCTTAGTGTTTCAGCAATTAGTCCTTGGAAAAATACCATTTAGATTTCCAAGACCTGTAAGTGGAAAGGGGGATCCATATCTAGTAAATTGGGAAAATCAAGAGATTAAATTATCTCTAGAGAACCAATGTGATACCCCAGTTTGATGGTTGAGATGGATACCTTTAAAAAAAGCCTGATCAAAGAAGAAGGAATAAAAATGAGGGATAAAATGGGAGAGGGGGATGAAGCCCATTAGTTCCTTTCTATCAAGGCCATTCCCTTCACTAAATGATACTTATAATAAGCAGAGAAATCTGTACTCCTAGGTGTACCATCTTTTGTTCAATACACCCTAGATAATACGCACATGCCATTCTAGTTTCAATCTGGGGCTATAAAGGAGACATGAAGGATATAGATGCAGAGAAAGAATATTTTAATACATAAGATACTCTCCCTTCAAGAACAAGAACCAAGTATACGTATTGTTTTCTTTTCTAAAGTTTGTTATACAGAGACAGGAAACACACACATCAATATCATTCATATTTTATGTCTTTGTGTGCTGAAAGATATCAGGCTATTATGACTTTATTGAGTAATATGATCATATAGTTGTATTAATTTTCCACTAACAAAAGTCTTACAATATGCCATTATTATCTCTCATTTGCAGTTGAGGAATTTAGTTCTTGCTGCCCACTCTGTCTTCACTGAATCTGTCAACTCTCTTCTTGATCTCCTTGCCTTTGAACCTTTCACACAATATAGCAACTAACTTGTATTGAGTCCTTGGCTAAAAAATATTGGAATCTTGATTGTCCTTTTAGAAGGCTCTTCTGAATATGGACCGATCTTCTTATTCATGGCTCTGGTTAATTACTCTTTAAATTCACTTACCTATGCTGACAAGTCTCCACTCAGATATGAATCTCTTTAATTTCTGAATGCCTAATCCTTGACAGCCTAATCCTATTGCTCTCTGAGTCTTGTTCTACATAAGGGAAAGAGAGAGAAGGAGATGTGATCAGTATGCCAAGGTGAAAAGTATGGTAATATATCTACCTGGTGACAAATCAACCGACAAGAAAAATAAGCACTGCAAGAATACCTAAACTCTCAGGAGTGTCTAAACACTCTCCACATGCATTTTGGTTCTGAGTTGTCTATTGGCGGTTGACAACTAACTTATCCCGGGAGTATGGCTGAAACAACTCTTTGCGCTTCAAATTGATGACACTGTTCTCTGTGTGACTTTTGAAAACAGAAAAATGTGTTTCATATTTATTTATTCTCTTCATATTAAAACAAAAAGTATGATGTAGGTATCTTAGATATCTGTTTTGGAATGGTAACCTGAACTCTCACTGATCAGTCATCAAATTGTTAGATGTTAATACAGATTCTAAACACTCTTTGTTTCTGTATATTTGTGTGTGTGCATGCTTGTTCTCTAGAAGAATTAATTGGAATCTTAGAACTCTCTGGTTTCAATGTCCAAACTCTTTTTATTATATTTTAAAACAAAAAAGCAATCAGAAGTTATCCCCCGCACCTAAAAAGGATATTTAAATTCATATAAGTGGGGTTGTAATCCAATATAATGAAAGACTAATATGTTAAGTATCTAGTAGGCCAATCAACTAATCAAAGCATAATATGCTAATGATATGCTAAGGTTGCTAAACCGCTCAAACTATGATGTGTACTGACCTCCAGGGGTCAGGCAGTTGATTGGTCAACCAGTTGCTATGATGTGCACTAACAACTAGGGGGCAGATGCTCTGCTGGATTGGGACAGAGAGAGACGGGCTAGCCATGACCTGGATCATTCCTGTGGTCTCTCCTGAGCTGGCCAACCTTCCACATCCCTCCCCGGCCATGATTGTTCACTGGTGGGGTCCCTCAGCTTGGCCTACTTCTTAAAAGCTAGGCTGAGGGACTCCCTCCCACCAATGCCCCAAGTGCACAGATTTTGTGTACTGGGACTCTAGTACATAAAATAAAATTATAAACTTATAATTTTGAAATCATACCTCAGATTCAGAAGAGTTAAAAATATTTTCACCATGTGATAGATGGGTCATGGTTAAAGTGAATACTTCCATGATGAGGGGTGGACTCAAGAAATGTCAACAGAAACATTCTAAACCCAGTTTCCCTTGTGCTCTGTTGGGGGACTATACTAAACAATGATGTTGTTCTTGGAGATGAGCACAGCATCTGAAGCCAATGTCTGGATGGGGGTATTTAAGCCACAAACAAACTATCAGAATAGAAAATGCTATTGGCTGAATTACCACCTGAAAGCACTCTTTTGGGAAAACATATACCGAGTCCCTAACACATTACTGATGAGCTTATGATGCACCACCTTCCAGCAGGCACCAAATCCACCCCACTAATTCCCCTGGCCACAAGAAAAGACACTAACCCAGAACAGTGCCAATGAACTAAGCCAAGGTTTGCCGTGAAAGCTGTGCACACCAGAAACCCAGTAGTTTCTGCATTTAGAGAAGGAAAAACATTTTGAAAAATTGTATTCTTTATTAAAGAACTAGAGAGATCACAAGAAAGCTAATTATCTTGATATCTATTTTCGTTTAAAATTAAAGTTAATAATAATAAATATTAGTTACTGGGTACTCATATCATTCATATGACTGCAACACATTTACTATATGTATGTACTAATTACTAATATGAATGTCACAATGGCCTGCATACCAGAGATATTTAATATACATCCTAATCGTCAAGAAAGGAGATGCCATTGCTCTATTTCCCAGTAAAGCGATGCTCAAGGTGAGGCAACAAAGGCTTCTACTTGCTTGAAGCAAGAAATGCTGGCTGTTCAAGCTGGATTCGGAAAAGGAAGATGCATTGGAGATCTAACTGGGAACATTCATTGATGTGCTCCAAAGACTTTCAAATGAAGGTCAGTCTAGGTTAATAGACTACAGTAAAGCCTTTGACTGCATGGATCATGAAAAGCTATGGGTTTCGCTGAAAGAAATGATGTGCCTCTGCACTTGATGGTCCTATATTGTGGACAGGAAGCCACTGTCAGGATAGAACATGAAGAGAAAGAAAGGTTTCCTATGGACAAAGGTGTAAGAGGAGGGTATATTTTCATCTGTTTCTTTCATCTGTATGCAGAACAGAACATATAAAACTGGGCTAGACTTAGAGAATAAAGGCTGATTAAAACTTGGTGGGAGAGATATCAGTCACTTAAGATCCTCTGATGACACTATCCTATGGATGAAAAGTAGCAGTAATTTGAAACAACTTCTGATGAAAGAGAAGTAAGGAAATTACGTGCCAAAATGGAACTGCGTTTGAACATTAAGAAAACAAAAATCATGACTACAGAAGAAATACAGGTATTTAACCTGGACAATGAAGACATCAAAAAGGTTAAAGATTGTGCTCACCTTAGTTCAGCCATGCATGTGAATAGAGATTGCAGCCAAAATCTCAGCAGAAGGCTGAGACTCAGAAGGGCAGCAATTAAAGAATTAGAAAAGCTCACCATGACCAAAGATGTGCCTTTAGATACCCAGCTAAGATGACCCACACCCTCATATTCCCCAGTTATATGTACACTGTGAATATTTAACAATGAAGACTGATGGGGAAAACATTATTCATTTGAAATAACAGTGTTGGAGGAGAGCTTTGTGGATACCCTGGATCCACAGAAAGATGTAAAATTGGGTCCTAGAGCAAATGAAGCCTGAAATATTTCTGGAGATAAAAAATGACAAAATGGGAGCTATCCTTGGGCCTGTCAAGAGAAGGCAGGGTTTTCTGGAAAAGATTGGTGGTGGGGCCTTAACGGGTTTGGCTCAGTGGATACAGCATCAGCCTTCGGACTGAAGAATCCCTGGTTCGGTTCCAATCAAGGGCTTGTACCTTGGTTGTGGGCACATCCCCTGTGGGAGGTGTGCAAGAGGCAGCTGATCAATGTCTCTCTCCCATCGATGTTTCTGACTCTCTATTCCTTTCCCTTCATATCTTGTAAAAAAAATCAATAAAATATATATTTAAAAAATAAAAATAAAAAGGTTGGTGGTAGGAAAAATAGAGAGCAGTGGCAAAAAAAAGATGGATTTATCCCACAAATATGAGATGGATTTATCCCACAAAAGAAGCCAGAGGCACGAGTCTACAGGAACTGAGCAGAGCTGTTGAGGACAGGACTGTAGACAGCATCCATTCCTAGGGTTGCCAGGAGCCAGAGCAGACTCAGCCACACATAACACACATTCATGCTCTTTACATGAACACTCTATTTAATTTAATTATATTTGACTCTCACGCTATCTGTTTGGGTGTAATTATCTCTATTTAATAAATGAAATCGCTGAAGCTCAGGTGGTACAGTGACATGTCATGCTTCCCGCAGTTGCGCATACTGAAGAAAAGACTCAGTTAGTCTAGTAAAAAATTCCTCTTTCAACATCAGTGGGTACGTGGATGAAAGACACTGAGACCCAGATGAATGCTTTTTCCTTATATCTCATTTATAGGATAATGTAGACATCTAAGTTCTGTAAGTTAATCTTGGCTTTCTGACGATCTAACCATCACTTTTTTATTTTTGAAAGGGAAGTAATCAGGACAAACAACAAGGAAGGCAAGTAGTAGAACATCTAAGAGAAAAGCCAATTATGTCAATGTTTATCCACTCATTTATTAAAAATGTGTTAAACTTCGTAAAGTACTCTCCTACTTAAGCAGTTTTTTTCCTAAGCAATGCACAGGCATTCTATTTAACCCCCCAAAATAAAATATATTTACTGCAAAATTAACTGTTTTTTTCCCCTGAAGTGAATTATAACAAATAATAATAAATAATATCATGATTACAGAGAATATCCAGATTTTTAAGAGAGCCCGGATACTAAAGAAAACAAACAAACAAAAAACAACAACAACTCAATTTAGTATGAAAGGGAAATGGACAATTAGCCCATTAACTGCTGATTAGATTGATGGAAGAAGGTTAATGGATAACTCAATACTTTTAACCGTAACAATGGTGCTATGCTGGCTCAGAAAATAGGACCAACGGATCGTTTCCTTACAAAAATAATCACAGATAAGTCACTTCTAAGAGTAGCTAGTTGGGGGAAACAAGGAAAAATGTGGGCAAATTTTACGGAGTTACAGAATTTTTGTCAGTATGATTCAAACTAAACCATGTTCAGTCAAAATTCATGTGCTGAATTCCTAACCTCTAGTAACTTATAATGTAACATACTTGGAGACAGGATTTTTCAAGAGGTAATTGAGTTAAGACAGGTCATTAAAGTGGAGTCCTTACAAGATGACATGTGGACACGTACAGGTACAGAGAAAATACATGTGAAGACAAAGCGCAAAGACAGCCATCTCTAGCGAAGGAGGAGAAGGAAGTTCTCAGCAGACACTAAGCCCGTTGACACCTTGAACTTCTAGTCTGGATAACTGTGAGAAATACATTTATGTTGATTAAACCACACACATACACACATACAAATAAAAGTCGCTTGTTGAAATTAAAAAAAAAATTCATAGACATATTATTTTGAAAAAGCCAATTATGTCAATATTCATAGACATATTATTTTGAAAAAGCCAATTATGTCAATGTTTATTCAATGTTTATTCACTAGCCAACATGGAAAGCTCTGGAGCAGCTTATAGCATGTGCTCCCTGCCAGGAACATGAAGTAAAGGCCCAAACTGAGGAATCCTTTTATTCAGAAGTTGTCCCCATAGTCTGACCATAAATAAGGCACCTAGTAAACAGACCATTACTTGGAGTTGAAGATTTTCTAACACCTATATTCTCTTCATCCTTATAAAAGCAGCTTAATCCCTTAAGAAAATGCTTGCTATTCATTTCATGGGAATTGTGCAAAATTATTGTTCCAGGCTAAAATTATGTTATATTTTCAGACATTCTATAAGATCATGCTCTAATGTCACTTCCTTGGGCAATTTAAGTTATACGATGATTCTCCTGGAGGATCACTGGGTATCATTAGAAGACTGTGATGTGTGTAGAGATCTATAGACAAAACACTGAGCACCAGTTAGAAATTTCAACCAAAATTGCCTGATTCTTTGCCAGTCACTCCATTAGAATCTGAGACGTTTTCAAAAGGAAGGAGTCCTGGTCTGCATGGCTTTATGGTTAGAGCAGTAGCACACTCATTGAAGGGTCAAGGGCATGTACTTGGGTTGTAGGTTTGATCCTTGGCCCAGGTCAGGGATGTATGGGAGGGAACCAATCAGTGTGTTTCTCTCACATTGATGTTTCTCTCTCTCCTCTGTCTCTCTTTCATCCTTTCCTCCTCTCCTCTTTCTCTAAAAGGCAATGAAAAAATATGGTCAGTTAAGGATTATCCAAAAATAAATAAAATTAAAAAAGAAAGAAAGAAAGAAGAGCCTGGCCTGAGTGACTTAAGTGGATTGAGCATTGCCCCATGAACCAGGATGCCATGGTTCAATCCCCATCAGGACACCTGCCCAGGTTGGGGCTTGATCCCCACTAAGAAGCATGCAGGAGGCAGCTGATAGATGTTTCTCTCTCATTAATTTTTCCATCCCTCTCGCTTCGTCTCTCTGAAATCAATAAATACATACTTTTAAAAATAATCTATTCAAAAAAGGAAATAGTAAAAATAAGATGTTTAACAAGGTCAGTCATACAGTTCTTATCCATGTGGTTAAGTAATCATTTCATGTGTCCATTATTGTATTAATACAAGTACAAATACTCTACTGTGTGCCAAAAACTGAGTTAGGCAATGTGAATATAGTGGTTAACGGGACACGGTCCCTTCCCTTTTAAAAACCAAAGGACTTGTATGCATGCAGATAAGCATAAGCGATAGACACAGACAACAGGGGTGAGGGCAGGATTGGGGGGATGGGGAGATAATGAGGAGATAAAGACACATTTGTAATAATTTAATTAATAAATAAAAAATGGGAAAAAATCAATGGGAAAAATATCCTCAGGAAAGGATTTAACACAACAAAAATAATAATAAAAAATGCTAATACCTAGTTTAAAAAAAATGAAAAAATAAAGTTAACTTTAAAGTGACTAACTTTAAAGTGGGAAAGATACATAAGGAAGCATATGATTACAATGTAATGATACACCTGCCAATTTAAGGGCATTTTTTTGCTTAGGTGGGAGAAGGGATTCAATACTGCTAAGGATAGAACGTGCATCATCTCAGTTTTAAGTCACTGGATTGCATTCAGGGTTAAAATGCTGCTGAGAGGCGGAACTGGTTTGGCTCAGTGGATAGAGCATCAGCCTTCGGACTGAAAGGTCCTAGGTTTGATTCTGGTCAAGGGCATGTACCTTGGTTGTGGGTGCATCCCCAGCAGGGGGCATGCAGGAAGCAGCTGATCAATGTTTCTCTCTCGGTGTTTCTAAATCTCTATCCCTCTCCCGTTCTCTCTGTAAAATATCAATAAAATATATTTTAAAAAATGCTGCTTAAAGAAGAGGTGGTTACCTTAACCAATTAACACACACTTCATCTAGTATGTGATCTAATCAATGAAAATCGAGCAGAGTGTGAAAAACAAAAGCCTAAAGCATTTCTGATGGAAAACTTAGCAGCGGCTTGCATCAACATTGATTATCTCCATGGTTCTGATCCCACTCAGTTCACAAGAACCTGCAATCACTTCAGCTGAGTGGTTCTGGGTCAGGCGCTCTCAAAAGGTTGCAGTGATAATGTTGACCAGAAACAGATTTAATGGGAGGGTTTGACTAGGACTGTAGAACGTGCCTCTCCATTGGCCACCCACGTGCCATACAATATAGGGTTGGTTGTTGACAGGGGGCCTCAGTTTCTCCCATGGGGACTTCACTCTGATGTTACTGGAGTGTCCTCCGGACAGTGGGTTGCTTCCCCCAGAGCTAGGGACCTAGCAGAGCAAAGAGGACCCACACATGAAAGTCAAAACCTATCATTTCTGCAGTAACTACACTCACTAATATGAAGGGATTACATAGAAGTATGGATTCTAAGAAGCAAAGCTCACGGGATATGTTGGAGACTAGCTCTAACCAAGGAAACATATGAAGACAGTTGTTGATCTATTGTTTGGGTATGAGGAAGAATGGGGAAATGAAGTCTGAAACTCAGGAGTCTGGTTCGGACAGTATCATTGCTGTTGTTTAGAAGTGTTTTGCATTTGCATGTTCCTGCTGCGTATTTGTTAACTGTACATGACAGCTATTATTTCTCTAGAGCAGTGGTTCTCAACCTTCCTAATGCCGCGACCATTTAAGACAGCTAGCTCCTCATGTGGTGGTGACCCCCGACCATAAAATCATTTCTGTTGCTACTTCATCACTGTAATTTTGCTACTGTTATGAACTGTAATGTAAATATCTGATATGCAGGATGTATTTTCGTTGTTATAAATTGAACATAATTAAAGCATAGTGATTAATCACAAAAACAATATGTAATTATATATTGTGAAATATTTATTTCTAATTACAAATAAATGAAATTTTGTCTTGAATCATGGTGTGGCATGGGTAACAGTCTTCATATATCAACAGTAAACTACATTGCTACATTTTGTTACACTGAGGAGCGGTCTGTTGGTTCCTAAGATCATAGGAAATGGATGTTTTCTGATGGTCTTAGGCGACCCCTGTGAAAGGGTCCTTCGACCCCCAAAGGGGTCGAGACCCACAGGTTGAGAACCACTGCTCTAGAGACTTGCTGGTATGATGTGTGAAATCACAGCGAGGTTGCTAATTGGAATCATCTCTGGTAGAAAGCAAGGGAAAGTATTCTAGGACTGTTCTAAAATCAACTATTTCAACACATCAATAAAATCAGCATGTCTATATTTCCACTGCTAGAATCTGCATCATATCAATTTTAATCCACTGGATTGCATTCAGGGTTAAAATGCTGCTGAGAGAAGAGGCAGTTACCTTTATTCAATAACACGAACTTCATCTAGTATGTGGTTTAATAGCAAAGGTTTAGAAAGTAAAATTGGTTAGTAGTCCTTAGTGCCAGATTGTCCAATATGAAAACTGTCATTTTTCTCTAAATGGAACTATTGGCATTTGGGGCTGGATTATTTTGTTATTTATTTATTTTTTTTGTCATGGAGGGCTTTCCTCTGTACTGAATAATCTTTAAAACCATTCTTTACATTTAAGCTTTAGATGACAGTCGCACTTCTGTTGTGAAAGCAACATCTAGACATCAACAAATGTCTCCTTGGGTTAAGGAGCATGGAAGCAATATAAGAATCACTGTTTTAAGTACTTTAAATTTTGAAAAAAAAGTCTTTTGGTTAAAGTTTTGGAAAAAAAATATTAAAATAAAATTGGACTCTGGTGAAAACTTGTGATTAACTCACTGGCCCAAAAGTCAGTGTTTTCCATTAAACACACATACACACAAAGATGTATCTCTTATTTGATTGAAAATACACGACACCTTTTTTTTTTTTTTTTTTTACATCTGAAAAACTCATTCAGATTAAAAGAAAATCAGTATTTTAGGTCATTCCAGACCTCAAAAATTGAATTCCTTCTGTCCAGGCCTTCTTATAATTCAGATTTTGTTTTTAAGTTGGAAAAATCATCTCTGTTCTTCTTTATTGTTGAACTGGAGTAAGCAACAAATTGTCTCCTGGGACAGAATAGAGATCCATACTCTGGGAAGCTTTGCCTGGGAGTAGTAATACTTATGAGACAAGTCAAGTGTCTTTATCTCTAACCTTATTTGTAGAAAGCATAACAAAGACATTATTTCCTTCTGTACTGAGTAAGGCAGGCTGAACAATAGCCAGTTGATTTTATCCAAAATGTTTAACATTAAAATTATTTTATACATCGGTAAAATTTATTATTGAAAAGTGAAATACAGAATGGCTGTTAGAATGAATATGCAAGGAACACCACAAGCCATCTTCAACAACAACACAACAACAACACAACAAATACAACTTAACAAATAATAACCAGAGAATGTCTTTGAAAATTGTCTATGGGCACAGAGTAAAACAAAAACCTAAGTACAACATCCTAGGCTGTTAGCCTCCTTGTGAAGGTAAAATTCAAAGCTTTCGTGTTGTCAAAAACCTATGAATAACACACTTTTGTCACCTTAAAACCTAATCCAAGAAAACATGCAGTTTTTAAAAAACACTCTCTATGCTAGGGTAGTATCAGACATGAGCTATACTTTATAATAAATAAATCTGATGCTATAGAACTAAATCTATAATAATAAAAGGGTAATACGCTAATTAAGCCAAATGTCCTTCTGGGCATCATTCCTTTGTCCTTCTGAACAAAGCTGGGGCATGAATGAAGCAGCGAAGCTGGTGCTTGTAGTCAGGGGAAGAAAGGCCTACTCTTGCACAAATTTTCGAGCATCAGGCCTCTCTCTCTCTCTCTCTCTCTCTCTCTCTCTCTCTCTCTCTCTCTCTCTCATAGATGTATGTGTGTGTGTGTATATATATATGTGTGTGTGTGTGTGTGTGTGTGTGTGTAGAGTGTAGAGTATATTATATAGTATAGTACATACTCTATATTATATACTATATAGAATATAGCATAGTATAAACACTAGTATATATACATATATACATATATATACTAGTATATATGTGCAATTTTCATTCATCTAGCCTCTCTATATATACACATACACACACACACACACACACACACACACACACACACACACACACGTACACCCGCACATTTATTTTTTGTTCATCTTTTTAGTTTAAATTGAATAAGGTGAGAAGGCAAGAATTATCCTTCCTTGTATTCTATGTCCGGAACAAATAGTGTCCATTATAAAAACATTAATTGAATGAATGGACTTTGTATTCTAAAAGCTTCTACTTCTGCTATGCTTTAAGATTCTTCTACTACTAAAAATGACTTTTTTTTTTTTTTACATTCCAATGGTGAGTCCACACAATATCACTAGAGGAATTAAACTCATTTGAAACATTGGTTCAAGTCAAGTTTTTCATATAATTCCTGAAGATTCCTGTATTACCTAACAAAATTTACTACTAAACAGTGGGTGTCTATAAAATACCCAATCTTATTTAGGTGATACAACCAATAATAATCATGGACAAGACCCTGCCCATAAGGGCTCAAGAGCTGAAATTGACAGGAAGGCTGGCAGAACGTACATAAACACATTGTAAAAGTGGATGCCTCCAACCATCTGCTTTGCTGGTTTCTCCTCTCATTTTGCCAGGAGCCTTTTGAGAAGACGCAGAGCCATGCTGATGCCCTCCATCATATGCTCTCTCTCCTTCCCATCTGTGATGCCATGTCCTCTGCTCAATGACATTGCTGTTGTTTGCCCTTCCCAAGTGAAATACAGGAGATAAAAATAAGAAAGAGGCTTCATGATCACGCCAGCACGTTGAAAATGAGAATAGACTTGGATGTTGAGTAGGTTCTACTCTTTAGGAAGCCACATGATGAAAAAAATTAAAATAAAGTCTCAAATACAATGGGCCACATGGACACATTTATTTATTCAATAAACATTTAGTAAATACTTGATGTGTGCCACAGATGGGAGTAGGCTCTGGAGAAAAGTGGTGGTGGTGAAGAGAATAAGGGAGAGAAAGCCTAATCTTTGACATCACAGAATTTATAGTTTATAAAAGGAGGCAGAAAACAGACACATAACTAAATTATAAATTATGGTATTGGCTGCACGCAAAGTAATCTCAAAGCTTAGATATAGAATAATGGAGTGAGGGATCACTAGCCAGTTTGGCTCAGTGGGTAGAGCATCAGCCTGAGGACTGAAGGTTCCCTAGTTTGATTCTGATAGGGCACATGCTTGGGTTATGGATTCCATCCCCAGTAGGGGATATGAGGGGACAGCTGATTGATGATTCTCTCTCATTATTGATATTTCTATCTCTTTCTCCATCTTCCTTCCTCTCAGAAACCAATAAACATTTATTTTTTTAAAAGAGTAATGCAGTAGGGGAAACTGCCATGAAAGAGTTGGTTGAGACGGATTTCAATGGGGCAGTGACATTTAAGTGGAGACCTGAGTAGTGAGAATCAGGCCAGTAAATAGTTAAAGGAAAGAGTGATGAGAGAGGCAATTTGAGCAAAGGTTTGGGGGAAGAAAATCTTGGTGTGTCCTATGAGAAGAAAGCAAGCCAGTGTTCATAGAACATGAGTGAGGGGAAGAGCAGTTCAAGAGGAGCCACATGATCCAGAGACAAGTACTGATCATGCCCAGCCTTTGATTAACATCCCTGATTTTATCCTAAACTAGAGGCCTGGTACAAGAAATTAGTTCACTGGGGTGACTCTCAGCCCAGCCTGCATCCTCTCCAAAATGGGACCCCTAGACATCCCTCTCATAATCTGGATTGCTGGCTTCTAACCACTTGTCTGCCTACCATCCTGATCACCCCCTAACCACTCTCCTACCAGTCTGATCAATGCCTAACTGCTCCCCTGCTGGCTTGATTACCCCCAACTGCCCTGCCCTGTCGGCTTATTGCCCCCAACAGTCTTCTCCTGCTGGCCCAATCGCTCTTAGTTGCCCTCCCCTGCAGGCCCGTCACCCCCAACTACCCTCTCC
Organism: Lasiurus borealis; assembly: GCA_004026805.1. Lineage (NCBI taxonomy): Eukaryota > Metazoa > Chordata > Mammalia > Chiroptera > Vespertilionidae > Lasiurus > Lasiurus borealis. Next base: position 91,935 of record PVJN01000746.1, read on the forward strand.
TGCAGGGCTGGGTCTCTCCCAACTGCCCTCCCCTGCTGACCGACCATCTTTGACCACATGGGGTCAGCCATCTTATCTGTTGGAGTGATGATCAATTTGCATATTACCTCTTTATTATATAGGATATTTATGGGAGTCACTGGAAATTCTTATTAAGGAGGTGACACAATCATTTTAAATATATATTTGTATTAATTTCAAAGAGGAAGGGAGAGAGAGATAGAAACATCAATGATGAGAATCATCAATTGGCTGCCTCCTGTTTACCCCTTACAGGGGCATGTGCCCTGACTGGGAATCGATCTTTAACCTCCTGGTTAATAGACCACTCTGACTGTGGTGTCTAAAGCCGACTGTAGGGGAATCAAGTGAAATATAGGAGAAATGACTTGGATTTTAAAAGAGAAATAAGGATGATGCTAGAGTTGATTTAAGGGACTAAGAACAAAAGGCGGTCATGTTATCACAGTCGCCTTTGGCAATGGCAACATACACCAGCCTGGCAGGATGGCTGAGGTTGGACGGGAGATCTATTTTCTTTATGACAACATGTTTATGAGTCCCCAGGGGGAGGGGGTACTGGCTACTTGTTCTGTCTTGTACGAGCGACCTGCATTCCACAGCCAGACTCTCCTAGTTATATTTCTTGACAAATATTTGCCCACTTCTAAACAGGAAGCGTCGAATATGTCCAGCAGATCGTGATAGTGGCTGGGGTGGCAGCTTGCGGGCCCTGATTATTTGCTATCGCTGTCTCCGATGCTATCGTCTTGAGGTCAAATATGCTGGACGGATATTGCGGCAGCCGCGCGGCCGTGCTGGAGTGCGACAGTTGTCCCCTTGGGTCGTGAGATAACCAGTGCGGGCTCTTCCTTGCTCAGTGCCACCGACCGCAGCATTACAAACGGCGCCCGTTTAAGGGCCTTGTAAGACATCGCAAGGGGAAAAAGCGAGCGATTTTTCAGAGCCGAGAAGGAGCCCTGCGTATCTGCTCATTAATAAAAAAGGGAGACCGTGTTTCACAAAATATGGCCTCACGGGCTAAAGCTGTCTCTCTCTGTTCCTCGCAACCGCCAAGTGTGGCTTTACATCTCAGGCCAATTATCTCTCACCGTTTTTCAGAAACTGACAAAACCTGCGAAATGAGCAATGAGACAGGAAGACAGCAGACCGGTCTGCAGTTTACTGGGCAGCCTGCATTTGCAACTGATTTTGGTGTCTCTCTGCCTGGGGTGGGGAGGGTGTGTGATGCGGGGGGGAAGTGTCAGTGCTGGGGGACTGTGAGTCTCACTAGAGGAATCAAAGATTTCCAAAGAGGAAAACAGCAAACAGACAACACAAACAGCTTTTAATATCGGCTGTCTCTCCTCTCCCTGCTGGACAGCTCCCTGCAAGAAGGGGCGGGGTCTTTGATCCAAACCCAACTAGAATGCCTTCCCTGAGAAAATAGAATTAGCCCAGGGGCAAAGCTCTGTCCATGGTTACCCTTAAAGAAACCTTCACTCTAGCCTGGGTTTGAGGGAGGTAACCTTCGTTTTCACTAAGAACTGCAGGAGCTTGCCTGGCAAAGCAAACCATAGGGGTACGTGGAGTGATTCCCTACCAGCTTGCTCTCACAGGGGAAGAACTGAGAGGCAGAGAGAGACATTTCTCCTGACTCTCTAACAACGGGGCTCCCTGCCCCCCACAGGTGAAGGCTTGCTTTGGCCCCTCAAACCCAGCAAAGCTCAAGATGCTGTGGGTAGCGCTTGCCAGGACGAAGACAGCACGAGAAGCGCAGGTTAGAAATCAAAATGGGGCTGAGGAAAGGATGTGAACATTTGCTGATTGTTTATGTCATTTCCAGAGCACACACGGAATTCACTTAGAATATCCCCATAATAAAAAGAGAAACGATCAGAGGGATGTGAGACGAGAGCTTGCTGAAAAACTGATTTTTCAGATACCGGGTAATGTTCTGCAAGAGAAAACATTATGTCAAATGCGAATTAAATTTGAGCAACAGCCTTTCAAATGCAAATCCTTCGGAAGGGGATGTGGTTGCTATACAACCTCTGAAAACCTTGCAGAAGAAATAAAGTAGGGAAATGTGATAATTACGATCTCTGTTTATAGAAAAATGATCCGAAGGCATTTGTTCAGAAATGGTTTTGTACCTGCAACAGGGAGGGCAGATGTAAAGCAGGGAGGATCGATCCTGGAAGTTGCTGGTTGGAGGTGAAAATGGAATGAGAGCTCGCCTGACACAGGCAAGGGCTTTCGTGTAGGATGCCAAGAACCATTATTATACACCCACAATTGCCAAGGTCCCCCCTGACCTCCATTCATTCTTTCAGCTCCTCCTCTGCCTCAGGCACGGTGGAAGCTACATGCGCTCTGAGGCAGTGTTCTGCTAGGCATTGCATTGTGGAGAAGCTGACCACCCTTCTTGAAAATACAAGGAATGCTGTTTTACCTAGAGCTTTTGGGAAACAGAGTCACAGAGGCAGAAGTGGACAGGAGGAGCAGATGACTGACAATGTGATTGTAAATGATCCTCAGCTCATCCTCAAGCAAAGGGGAGGGGAGGTCTGGAGCTGGTCTGGCTCTTTGGAGGTGTCACATACTGAGAAAGGTATGTGTGTATGGGTAGTGGTGGTGGTGGGGTGGTGGGGAGAAGGGGTGGTGGTTATGGTGTTGAAGGGCTTTGCAATCCTGCATCTACCAAACTTTGGCCACCTCTGTCCCTGGGAGAGGGTTTCTTTAAGTAAAACCAACCTTTTAGGTCAAGGGCATTTCCCAGTGAGAGATGAAGCTGTACATAGCCTCAGGAACTGGAGGTGGGTGGGTGAGAAGAAGCAAGTGTGGTGTGAGAGTATCCAACACAGTTGTGTAGGTGATGGGATTTAAGAACACCTCATCCAGAGGATTCTCCAACACCAGGACATTATTATTTCCTTTTTATTTATTTATATTTTACCACAATGTGATTTTTATTTCTTTTTTAAATTGAATCTATTGGGGTGAAATCGGTTAACACAATCATGTAGGTTTCAGGTATACAATTCTGTAATATATCATTTATATATTGCATTGTGTGTTCATCACCCCAAGTCAAGTCTTCCTGAGTCACCTTTTATCTCCCTTTTACTTTTTACTACCTCCCTCCATCCACCTTCCCTCTGGCAATAACCTTACAGTTGTCTGTGTCTATGAGTTTTTCTTCTTTATTTCTTTGTTAATCCTTTCACCATTCTCACCTAATCCCCAAATCCCTACCCTCTGACAGCAGTCAGTCTGTTCTCTGTATCATGAGTCTGTCTCTACTTTGTTTGTTAGTTTATTCTGTTCATTAGATGTCACATATAACTGAATTCAGGTGGTATTACCTTTCTATGACTGGCTTCTTTCACTTAGCATAATACTCTCTAGGTCCATCCATGCTACAGCCACTGTAGAAAGCAGTATGAAGATACAGTACCTCAAAAATTTTAAAATGTAACTGCTTTATCATCCAGCCATTCCATTTCTGAGAATATATCCAAAGGAACCTGAAACACTGATCCAAAAGAATATATGTACCTCTATGTTTATAATAAAGAGGTAACATGCAAATTAACCCTCACATCCTCACAAGATGATGCCTATGACCAGACTGGCAGGGAGGTTAGTGAGGGATGACCAGACGACTGCACAGCAGACTGCATGGGACGACTAGGCCAGTGTGGGGGCTGTCAGGGACAACTAGTCAGCAGAGGGGAAGTTGGTGGCAACCAGGCCAGCAGGGGGGGGGGCAGTTAGGGGTGACCAGGCAGGCAAGCAGGTGAGCAATTAGGAACCAGCAGTCCAGGATTATGAGAGGGATGTCCCACTGCCGGTCTAAACATTGGACATCCCCCAGGGGGTCCTGGATTGGAGAGGGTGCAGGTTGGGCTGAGGGAACACTCCCCCTTTCCATCCATGAATTCCATGCACCAGGCCTCTAGTTCTTTAAAATAGCCAAGATTTGGAAGCAGCCCAAGTGCCCATTAGTAGATGAATGGATTAAAATAATCCATGGTACATTTATACAATGGAATGCTACTCAGGCATATAAAGGAAATCTTACCTTTTATTTCCTTTATATTAATAAATTATTCTCACTTAAGGACCTTACCTCAGAAGAGATAGCACATGAAACTGTTTTCTAAAATGTATACCCAATAATGAATTGCATTATCATGTCCTTCCCAATTCTAACGCTAAGAACATACTTGTGGCCGAATGAGGAGAAAAACCCAGCACACCGATGCTGAGAGACATACTTGGTGTAGAAGCCCTGAGTAGTCACAGTAGATAAAGAGTGCACCTAGAATCTAGAAGAGCATCTTCTCATGCATGCCAATGAGAGGGTGCTAAGAGAATAAAGCTGCTACTGGAACTTGGCCACGGTCAAGTCCCTCTCTTCACAGGGGAAGTGATGAGCACAGGGTGAGGAGATGAAAAGGGAGTAGAGGCTGCTGTGAAAACTTAGGCCCACTCTTTCCTCTGTGAGTTTTGTAGCTTTGTCCCTTTAAACATCTGGGAGTGGAAAAGGCAGGAAACAAGGACGACAGGATATACTTTGGGGGACAATGTTGCTGCATCAACTCTTGAGCATTCTGTAGCTCCTTTGTGTGTTTTCTTCATCCCAATCCTCTATGACTCTGTCAACCCTTCTATTGTTTTATTTCTCGACCCATTCCTATTTTAAATGCTAGGCCTCCATCCATACCCCCATTTTCTTTGGACAAACAGTAGATAAAATGTGGGCAAGCTGCGTATCACAGCATTGAAAGCCCACTTTTCCTTGTCATCTCACAGCATGGCTGATTGTATTTTTTTTTTTTTCTGGCCAGATTTGTTAGCTCCAAGGACCATTTGCTCTTCTGAGATTCCTTTCAGCTGGTTCTCCACATGGATGAAGTTCAGAGGGTTTAGAAAACCATCTGAACCCTTGGGATTTTATTTGAACCAAAACCCCGACTTTGAACCTTTTTTGGGCTTTCCACATCACAAGTAAATGTGTCCCCTGCCTTGATATTATCTCCTCTGGTTCCCTCCTGACTCTCTGTCCCCTGAATAAAACCGAACAGTTAGTCAGAGATCAAAACGTGATCCAAGGGTCACCTCTGATTGATGACCTTCTCTCTGCAACGGCCACTTTAATTAAAGATGGCATCGATGAGCAAACACTTTCCCGTGGACCCTTGGATGCGTTCTTAAGACACGTTTCTTTTTCTGTTACACAGCAGCTGCATCCCCTTGCTCTAAAGAGTACCAAGTCCCAGAGGATCAGAGATCTTAACCCCATGGCGGGCCAACCTATGTAGGCCGGCTACTAATAACGACTTGTGTTTATAATGATGCTATTCATCCTAGCGGCGCGCGCTCAGCACTCCACTGACCACATGCGTGCCCTTTATGTGGGCATGTGTCTGTCTCAGCCAACATATGACAAGGGCACAGAGGTCTTGACTGCTGTGGCTTTCATCAGCCCTTTCTGCCTTTTGCTCAGCTTCGGGGACTGATCCCTGAGATTAGGAGAAGCAGATCAGACTCCCCTTTATCACTAGGTTAAGAAGGAAAAAAAAAAGATCTGAACAATCGGGAGGCCAGCTTTGTTGCTTGTTAGGGTCTGTGTACACCGGCCAGGATGCTGCGAGGCAAGTGGAGAGGGACCTTGTGAAATACATATTTAATGGCGGGGACTCTCCTCCCATTTTATCTCTTCCCCTTCTCTCCCTCCATTTAATGAACCAATTATCCTGACAAGGAGGAGAAGGCTCCCTTCCCAGCTCCCTCTCACTCTGAGCCTTTCTTCCCTGCTTCTCTAAAGTGCTGCCTAATTTGGCATAAGACCCTATTGTAGGTTATTTTTATATTCGCCACGACTTGTGGAAAATTGTTTCAGCACTTTGGAAAAAAAAATTTTTTTTTTCTGTGAAAGCAGGAGATATTACTGTATCCCCGTGTGAGTGACAGATAAGATGTGATGGGAAGAAAATGTCCAAACCTGAATATACACTTAATTGTCTTCTTTTCATTTAACGGCATCACGGTTTTGTCTTCTCTGAAAGACTGAACCCAAAGAAAAACACGGAGACTGCATATTAATGGATTTCCACTTCTGTGTTTTGTTGAGATGTTGAAAATGTAGCTGATCTCCTTTTCTTACTGAAAACTTTGTAGCTATTCATCAGTCATGATGAAGCATGATAGGATTTTATTAATTTGCACATTTACTTTATTTACATGTGTAAAAATCTATGGATTGCCAAGTGTCTTGAGGATAAAAATGGAAGCAGTTTTTAATGGTGCTATCAACATAATTATTCTTAAGGATGTTATGTTCTCTATTTGGTAAATACCTTAATTATTTTTCTTTTTTGCATAATGTAATCTGAATTACATAATGGTTGCTCTTTGTCTTATATGCAGGGTGGAGCAAAAGTAAGTTTACAGTTGTGAGTATGCAAATCACAGAGTTTGTCTTGTATTATTATTATTAATTACTAGGGATCCTCTCCACGAATTTGTGTATGGGTGGGATCCAGCTAGCCCGGCTCCAATTAGGAGGAGGAGACAGCCGGAGGTTGGCTGGCTGGCCTGCCTCGATCAGGGCCTGATCAGAGCTGGGCTGACTGGGAGGATAGGCCAAGGGTAATTGGCTAATGGAGGGTCTGATTTGGGGGCTGGCCATGGGGAGGGGCTGTGGGCAGTGAGTTGGCCTGTCCCACCCCACATATGGGGGAGGGTGATCTTGGGAAGTGCCAGGCGGAAGGAGGAGCTGCAGGATTGGCTGCCTGGCCCTGCCCCCTAATGGGATGGGGGCGGCAATCAGTGGTGGAGCTGGGGGGGGGAGGGGCTGCAGGCCAATTAGGGTGGTGGGGGTCCATTGAGGGCGGGGCTGACTAGGGGGAGGGGCCTTGCCACCCCCTGATTGGGCAGTTTGCTGGCCCACAATGGGCATCATAGCATCTGATCATTCTGGTTGTTACAGCATTATGGTCGCTGTCACACACACACACACACACACACACACACACACACGAACACACACACACACATACACACATACATACATACATACATACTCATTATTGTGTTATTTTCCATACAAAAAACTGTAAAGCCATTTTTGCCACACCCTGAATATTTAAACTTTTTTAATTTCTCTATAGATAAACTGAACCAAGTGACATTTGTTGTGATATCTTTAATGAGAAGAACCGTGATCAGTTTAATTTTGAACCAGTAATGTGTATTAGGCACTATGATAGATGATAATTTCAATAAAAGTAAAATAAACAAACAAATAAAAATACAGCCTCTGTTCTTAAGAGGATTCTAGACCAGTGGGATGCCAGTCTTTCTGAACTTACAGATATCATTGGGGCACTGTGGAAGATAACACCTGCTTTTTTTGTAGTCCTAACATTCCTTATTTTAATACCAATACAGTGGTACCTTGTGATATGAGTGCCCTAACATATGAGATTTTTGAGATACGAGCCTTTGAGCGAACGATTTTTGCTTTGAAATATGAGCAACATTTGAGATACGAGTAATCACGCGGATCTGCCATCTGCACAGGACCCACCAGTTTACCTCGACTTGAGCGTCTCATAGTTTCCCATGCCTCAAGGTTACAGAATGAATTAAACTCATATCTCAAGGTACCTCTGTAGTTAGATTTACTTTTAAAGAATTGCTTGCTCCTCTAACATCATTCTAAGTAGTTAGGGAGCCGTTGATTCTACTTTCTTCTTCTAATAGTCAGCTTATACTCCAGTCCTGGCCAATCAGATCATTCTATCCTCCTAGCCACAAAAATGGATAAATATCACAGCAACCAATCAGAATGTGTGCTGGGAATTTTTTCTAGAACTAGTGAAAAGAAACATACTCTTCTCACTGAGTATGCTAGGTCAATAGAACATAAACATGAGACCCTTGGTGCCTATATTTCTAGATGAAGCCATTATGGCAAAAGCAGTGTTAAGGGTTAGAGAATCCTGATGACATCAATTAAATACAGTACTTGGGTCTAGCCATAACTAAAACAGAAATTCTATGAACTTATTATGAGATTAACTAAAGCATATACATATGCGTGTGTTTCGTTTCATGTAGTTTGAATTGGTACCTATAGGTGGCAAATAAAAACTTCCAAGAACATAGGACCAAAGAGAAGGCAGTAAAAGATTTCTGGAAGATATTTCAGATGAAATTTTTATGTCCTACCAAAAGCACACGTGGATATTTTGATTTCAATTAAGTCTTGTTTTTTAAATCTAAAAACCAGTTTTACCACAAGCGCTCTTAAGCTAAAGACCATGGGAAATTTTTATTGGAAAATTTGTATGCAATATTCCTGTTCTTATATGCCAGCTTCCTATTTATTGGGTTCTTAGTCATCGGATAACTTTTGAAATGAAAAATTGATAAACTCGGAGCTGCTAAATTGCATTCAGTAGACACAAAAATATATGCTGAATGTATTTTGTCTTACTACCCAAGAAGTTGCATAAAACTTTGCTCTTCAAAAGTAATTGTGCCAATTGACTATATTTAAATGTCAAGACAATGAAATATTTGTTGTGAATTAGCGCTTCAGGGCAGCGTACAGACTAAGTGACATTTCATGATCCCTTCTATCTCTACGATCCCTTAAGACTATAAGGCTGTCTTTCTTCCCCCAGGACATTTCTAACTAAGGTCATCGCACGAGCAGTTGGTTCTGAGCTTAGGTAAGTAAGCCAGGCTCGAAACTTGAGGGTCTCTATTATCCTAAAAATGGAAGATTCTCTCCCTTTTCAGTTTCATCGACTTCATCATCAGAAATATGGAATGAAACATGAAACTGCAAGTTGTCCTATAATGAGCTCTGAAAATGGACTTCTCCTCTTCCATCCAAACCCTCTTGAACCCATCTCTCTCTCCACAGTGACCAGCTGAGCAAGCTGCGGCCAGCTTTGTGCAGATGTAACTAGAAGGGGCTTTGTTCTGAGCGCTCACACTGGCATTTCTCTTGCTCCTTGTTCTGGGCACCTGTGGGAACCATTTCAAGGCTCACACTTGTGCAAACAGAAAGTGCGGGGAACTTGACCGTGGGAGACAAATGTAGGTGGACAGATGCTTCCCCTTCCCGGGTCCAGGTAGAGAGTTTTGAGAAGCACCTCTTAAGGCTCTTCAGATCATACGGGAGATTAAATTTCCCACAGCCACTGCGCTCTACACCAATTTGACAAGCATTCTAGCAATTTCTTTTTCTTTCTGTGTCCCACCACTCTATCTTCACAGCTTTGTGGAGTTTTTTTTTCCCCCTAAAAGAGCAACCTACACATAAATCATTGCCACATTTTCTGCTTTTGGAGTCGGGGAGAACCCAGGCTTTAGCTAACAATATTATTTTTCATTAGAGATCATCTAAAGACACCTGTTTCTAAATGACAGCATTTTTATAACTACTTTGGCATTCGGCAATCAATAAAAGCTAAACGGAGGGGAGAAATTGGAAGAGATCTATGTGCTTTTCTAACACTCTTTGAACGACAGCATTAAGCACCTCAATTAAAAAAAAATATTGGCAAAGATGACTTGGTTCTAACCAAAATCCCACAAGAATTATTCTCAGTATTATATCCTAGTAAAATCCATTTCACCAACAACCTAAAATTCATAGAATCTTAGAAGTTGTATCCCTACTATTCAGCATCTTTGAAAGATGACGTTCATCTCTGTTGGGGCACTTCCAGTAATCGGATTATTGTTAGGTTCTACCAGGCAAAAATACAGAGAAATGAATAAAAGAGTGTCATTTACTGATATAATTTCCCTTGAGAAAAGAACTGACTTTGGAAATCTTATTCAAGATCATATTTTAAACATGATATCAAGGGTTCCATTGTTAGACTCCCTGGGTTTGAATCTCTGCTTTAACTTTTACTAGTTTCGTGACCCTGGACAAGATATTTAATTTCTCTAAACTTCGGGTTTCTCTTCTGACATATGGCTATTGCCAAACCTCCTTCAAGGGGTTCACTTAAACTATGCTTGACATACAGCTGGCACTAAGTAAATGTGATGTATTTTCCAAGCCAGAAGGTAGGAATTGATTTTTTAGTCTAAAGAATTATAATAAACTGTAGCTTTGCAAAATGGGATAAGAAAGTAAAAATTAGATAAAAGATGTCAGACATTTCACTCTATATGGAAATGTTGCAACTTTAAAAGGGTGGTGTCTGACTGAAGTATATTTGGTGTTCCAAGTAACTTAAACTCGTTTCTTTAACTCATCTGTTATAAAAATTACATTGCTATAAATATATAGGTTGTAATCTCAGATTCCCTGAATATGTTACAACATTTTACCTCCCTTTGCATTGCACATAGAAACAAACAAACAAACAAAAACCCAAAACAAAAAACATACAACAGAAAACAAGTTTGAAAATGTTTTACAGAGAGATACACATTTATTTCTTATCAAAAAGCATAGCTAATTGGCTTGAAATCTTAGCCAATGGAAATAAAATCAAAATTAAAGGTGGAAAAAGAATAATATTTAAATCATAGTAGGGAGAACCCAGTAGAGAAGTCACAGTAGGAGATTCAATGGCTATTCTGGTCTCTCACTAATAATCTGGGTAACCTTCGGCAGGCCACTTAACTGCTCTAGGGTTCAATTTCCCCCAGCTCAAATCTAGTCTAAAACAAATAGGGTGGACTTGCTGATCTCTCTGAGTATTTTTTAAATTCTAAAATGTCAGGATTCTATAATCTGCTGTTCCCTTTTTATAGGACAGATCAAAGCGCAGGCAAACTGGTAAACATTGCTTTGCCCACAAGAACGATCAGGCAGCAAGATCATTTTTTTTTTCCCCTGACCTTGATCTTGACACAAATAAAAATTCCATCAGAATCACAGAAAAATCGGAGTTCAGTTCACTCTGCGGCATGCTGTGTTTCTTTTGAAAAAGACACATGACATTTGACATTTCGTTTGGGTTTCCTGAAGCTTTAATAACATCAAAACCTGGAGTAGAACTTCACTAATGAGGCTTTAGGGTTGAGAAAGGAGGAAAGGGAGCCGACAGGAAAGTTTTGTAATTAGCACATCAATTATTGGCCTGGGAGATGGTGCTCTTGAAGTGTCTTAAAGGGAGCTTGAAATCGAATATTCCCATAAATGTGTCCAGCACTTACTGGCTGCTGGATTAGACCCTTAAACATACTAACATTGGAGAAAAAGGTTATTGCTTAAAGACAAATGGTTCTTCAAAACTTTTTCAAATTGTAAAATTCAGTTTTTGTAGACATCTACATAAATTGGTTTGGGCTACACATTTAAAATATTGTTCAGTGATATGTTCATAATTAAATAAACAGTGAGCAGAATGATGCTTTTGGAAAATGCCCAATGAAGTACTCTGTTTTTTTCTCAGAAGAATAATTAATCTTTGCAGGAAAAGGAAGAGAGGTAATAATATAGGAGATGGTTTTTCTTCACAGCAAAATGGCTTCTGACCACCCCAAGTGGAAAAACTATTCAACACATTTAGGTACTGTCTCCACAAAGCTAAAAGATCAGATTTCTAACTATCACCTGCCTAATTTTATCGAACGTAACTCTGAAACGTTGGCAAAGTCTTTTATGAAATAATGATATAAAATGAACTCGGAGGTTAGAGAAGGAACAGATGCCACCTATTGTTTGATTAATTACACAAATTAAACTCATGAATTAGTGGAAAAAGACCTTCTAAACTCTCACATCCCTACCCTCAGAAGATGAGTTCTGCTCTCAGGATGGGGGAAATAATTAATCGGAAATTACTTAAGAAAATTTGATAACTTAGGAATACTGTTTTATAATGCCATGGCTGGCTACTTTATGGTATCATAGAAAAGTGAATATAATTACAACATAAACTGTCAACATTTTATAAAATTTTGCAAAGAGAAACTACGCACAATATGAAAAGCACGCATGATGTTACCTCTGTAACGCCCCACAACTGGAGCTCCCATCTTGGTATGTAATCATCTATGTGGAGATCCTTCTAAATCAACTTGTTTCAATTTAATATCATCTCATCATTTATAATCAGAATTTCTTTAATAAAAGGAAAATCACCTCAAAGGCAAGGGGTATGTCATGCAGAACCCAAAACAGAATTTGTATTAAACTGAAAATTGGTTTATGCTTCACCACACACTCATTTGACTTAAAGAAGACATTCCTATTCTCACAGCCACAAGATATTAGTTGAGGAAAAAAAAAACAAAAAACAACATTTGGGTAGCACAATGTGGAATAGATTCTATAATGTAAAGATGTCTGTCAATTCCCGTGTAACAAAATACAGAAATCCATGGGTTAGCGGTGTTAGTATAGGCTCTCAACAACTGAACTCTGACAATAGGAAAGATAAACAAAATAAAACAAAAAAACTCTAGTGAAACAAGATGTCTCATTGCACTTAGTACTTCATTTCTTGCTAAGTAATTTGTGGTATTCCTGAGGTTAAAAGAAAAGGGACCTCAAATTGAATCCCAATGCATTCTGGTCCTCTGAGGCATTTCTCCCACTCTTGGGTCATAGACCAGCACTGTTTGAAATGTGTATTTAAGTGGTGTAAGAGAACAGATTGACTTTGCCAGTGGTGACGAGAGGATGTAGCCCATTGAAGAGACAAGTGGTAGAGACTCCTTTAACTTATATTACAGGAAGTGGAATCAGGAAGTTATAGTGAAATACATGGAAAAGGAAAAAAAATCCAGAAAAGTTTGATGAATTGAGTGCCTTTAAGAGAATCAGCATGTAACTAGCTTTTATTTACCATTCACTACACATAAATCAAGTATTCCATCCTAGCTTTGTTTTTAATGCATGGTGCAACAAAACACACAACTTGCTATCACAGAAATAAGAACAGAGCCATATCTTATGAAATGATAACTCCTAGTCAACCCAGCTTTCCCCTGTTGCCTGGCAATAAGCGAGTTTGACACCACCTGACACATCACACTCAAACATATCATACAAGAGACTCACAGATCAAGGCCTGAATCCATGAAACTGTTGGAATGGAATAGAAAAGATACTTTCAATGGGCCCAGAAGAGAAGAACACAACTAAATGTAACTCTTTTTTCCCCACCTGTACTGGAGTTGGTGCCTAAGGAGGAAGGCCAGAGGATTAGTGGTAACATTGAAGATGGTAGATCTGACATGGCACCATCACCCAGTCCATTCCTCACACTCTTAGATGCAATACCAATACCAACAAACCTCACTTTAGAGATAACCTTCATAAAATAAAGAAACATGACAACCTGCCCTCCTGGCATGGCTCAGCGGTTGAGCATCAAATGTGAACCAGGAGGTTGCGGTTTGCTTCCAGATCAGGACACATGCCCAGGTTGTGTGCTCACTCCCTGGGTGGAATGTGTAGGAGGCAGCCAATCCATGATTCTCTCTCATCGTGGATGTTTCTATCTCCCTCTTCCTCTCCATTCCTCTCTAAAATAAATAAAAATATATTTTGAAAAAATAAAAATTAAAAGAAAACACTGACTTTCTTCCACAAACACTTGCATGAACCATGCCATAGGGCTGACTGAATGCATCCATTGGAAACAAATGACTTATTCAATATTAAGTTCAGAATATTTTCTTTGGTGTCACAAAATCCAATATACTGTCACCTATGTTAGGTGTAGCTCAAAATAATATAAGGGAAATAAAATATTCTTTGGCTATAGGGCATATACTGGTAATTCTATAATTAAACACAAAACTTAGGAAAAAATACTCTAGTGTCATGGGACATTACTGGAAAATTCATTGCTAGGCATTCCTCTGACAGGAAATTTACCAATATTTTCCCAAGGCATGATTTCTGGAATCCATTAATAGGCCTAAAAGTTGCAAACAAATTGTTTTCAAGCACTATTTTGAAAGGTGAATGGGCAGGAATGGTTTAAATATTCAAATACAGTGAGTTCAGTTACAGGAGAGTGTTTTTTTATTGGAGGATCTGTTAAGTACAGATGCTGAGATTGCTGTTCCTGAGTATATGCAAACAGGAGTGGATTTTATCTTTAAATGAGTAGAACTGCGCTGGTTGTGACTGTCAACGAGGTAAAAACGAACACCTTGTCCCCAGGCCAAGGTATTCATTGACAGAGTGTGGGGGCTGATTTTGCTGGAACCTGAATCGTAAACAGTTCCATTAGAGCTCATTATCGGTATTTATTTATTGCTTAGCAGGAGTGTCCACTACTGCAGGAATCTACACATCCTTCCCCAATTGGAGAATGATCCTGAGTGGCGACTGCTGTCTACCTGAATGTCTCACTGCCTCTGAACATGCTTCCTAGTATCTGCTCTCTGCATTTCCGTTCCTTTTAAGGGAAATATTTGGAGCTCTACCTGTGGTAGAAATCTTATTTGTGCACACAGCTGAAGCCTGGTTACTTTGGACAAAAGGTAGTAGTTGTAGCAAGAATTCAAAAGCTGGAGTATCTAAGTCTGAATCTTTCTTCTGAAAAAGTCTGTATGTGCAAGTCATGCAAGAGTTTTTTTGTTTTTTAGGGAATTTTTTAAAAATTCATGGTGTACTCATGCAAGAGTTTTTTGTTTGTTTGTTTTGTTTTTTAAGGAATTTTTTAAAAAAAAATATTGATTTTTTACAGAGTGGAAGAGAGAGGGACAGAGAGTTAGAACCACCAATGAAAGAGAAACATTGATCAGCTTCCTCTTGCACAACCCCTACTGGGGATGTGCCTGCAACCAAGGTACATACCCTTGACCAGAACCAAACCCAGACCCTTCATTCTGCAGGCCATCGCTCTACCCACTGAGCCAAACTGGTAAGGGCATTTGCAAGAGTTTTTTAAAAGCATATTCGCCAATTAGTAGTATTGCTTGACTGAGGATATATAAATGTTCAACATCACTGATTAAAGCTATCATACTAATTTCCAAAGTAGCTGTGCAGTAGATACGGAGATCACTATGGGATGAAAGTACTTACTCTCCTATATCTTTGACCATCCTTGATGTTGCCTCATTTTTAATTTATAGTCATTGGGAGGAAATGATAGTTTTAATAAAACGTGGCCAATGTGGTTGAACACCTTTTCATATATTTTGGGGCCATTTGTGCCTCCTTTTTAGGTAATTACCACTCATTTATTTTCCTCATTTTTCTGATTCATTCCTTGCCTTTGTTTCACTGAATCATTTGAGTTCTTTACATATTAGGTAATTTTCTCATACTTCTAGGAGCCCCGTTTCCTTCCATTAAAATATGGATAATACCAATATTTAATTAATCATTATGAAGCATCATGAGCTAATTGATTTTAAAATGGTTAAAATACTGCTTGTCATAGACGATGAGCTAGTTGGTGTAATATTACTGAATATTTTGGTTCTGACTAATTATCTTTTATGAGACGGATTAGAGGAACTATCAATTAGTAGCTAAAGTTACGTTTTGTGAAAATGCCACCATACCAGCTCCGTCTTTTCAGGCACTTTAATTGGCTACCGGCAATGATTAGGGCTTGGATAGACAGAAGGTCAAGGTTCTGAAGAGCTAAAATGCAACGTCTATCCTTTCTTCTTTAGCTTGAGTGAAGTTCAGAGGATGGGATGTCTGTGATTTTCAGAACAGAAAGTGAAAAAAAAAAAAGCACTCTTTTAGGAAAGCATTTATAAAGATGTGATTTCCTAAGTTTTGTTTGTTTGTTTGCTTTTGTTTTTAATGGGAGGGTCTTTCTCCCCCTGTGGATTTCATAACCAATCTGAAGATAAGCAGTGGAACTAGTTTCAGGTTAATAGTACTCATGTCACAAGTGCCTTAGAAGTAAAATGTGGGGTTCAAACAAAGGCATTCAGCTACCATCATATAAATTTTATTGATTTTTTTTTTACAGAGTGGAAGAGAGAGGGACAGAGTTAGAATCATCACAGAGAGAGAAACATTGATCATATAAAAGAAGCATTTGATTTTTACCATCAAATGACCCCCATGAAAGTGGAAAGTTGACCATTTATGAAATACCCATGTCTTCATTCATTGGTGGTGAGTGTGGCTAATGGGCCCTCGGTTAAAAAAATAAATAAATCTTGGAAGGATGCCACGCCCCTCCCCACAAACAATATGCATCCTCATCCATGAGTCAGCAAACATCTTTGCATCTTTTTCCTTCCGTGTCAAATGCAAATACTATGAGGAGCGGCTTTCTCATACATTGAGTAACTGCAGTTCAGCAAGAATCGTTTCTTCAGACCACTTCCTCCGAACCACAGAGACACAGAAACCTAAGTGTCCTGGGCTGAGTGCCAGGTCTGTTTCTGTGTTGGAAGGATCAAACTAGTTAATAACCGGGCAAGTGCCTGGTACACTCTGGGGTCTATATGACTGATTGTTAACCTTTTGTGACTGTGCTGAAAGCCGCTTATTATTTATATGGGAAAAAGCCACATGTGGACATATCCTTGCCACAAGCAGCCACAGAGTTTTATGTGTGATATCAGAGGATTTGTGGACCTCTCCTAAATAGTTAGGAGCATCCTGGACCAGAAGTTCTAACCACCGGTTCTGTAGTAACATAAAAGGTTATTATTTTGAATGATAGGCAGGAAGCTTCTGAAAGGGTAGCACAGGATACAACTGTATATGCTTTCTTTTTCTCTATTTTTGGGGTACCTGACCACATGCCAGCATTGTTTTCTTTGTTTATTACCACTCCATTAAGAACTTTATAATTTTAAAAATAATGACTGCCATTGTTACTGAATTTAATTTTATATTTATGATCAATGTGTGATATTGAGATTACTTTAATATTGATATATCATGAACTTCCTCAAAATGCTGTTGTTAACATTGATTTTTAACTACTATTCCCATTATCATCATTACTACCACCAAATTATTTGCAAGCACTCTAACATAAACAACCAGGCTTAGATGCTTGAATTCATTGATTTAACATTTTAGTTACATAAATATTATTTTCCATTATTACCTATAATCAAACATCTGGGAAATATTTTTATGGATGGTTACTTAAAAAAAAAGACATGGGGATTTGAGCCTGCATTTAAAAAGATCAGATTTTTGAATAGCCAACAGATACATGAAAAAAATGCTCAACATCACTGACAATTAGGGAAATGCAAGCAAAACTACAATGAGCTGAAACCAGTTTGGGTCAGTGGATAGCACATCAGCCTGTGGCCTGAAAGGTCCCAGGTTTGATTCTGGTCAAGGGCATGTACCTTGGTTACGGGCACATCTTCAGTGGGGGGACATGCAGGAGGCACCTGATCGATGTTTCTCTCTCTTTGATGTTACTAGTTCTCTATCCCTCTCCATTCCTTTTTGTAAAAAATCAATAAAATATATTTTTAAGAAAACTACAATGAGATACCACCTCACACCTGTTACAGGGGCCATTATCGATATGACAAACAATAACAAGTATTGGAGAGGTTGTGAAAAAAAAAGAGGACCCTCATTCACTGCTGGTATGAAAATAGACTGGTCCCACCACTATGGAAAGAAGTCTGGCAATTCCTCAAAACATTGAGTAGAGGTACCAATTCTACTCCTGGGGATATATCTGAAAAACCTCAAAATCATGTATTCCCAAAGATATATGCACCCCTATCTAAGTTTATTGCAGCATCAGTGATGATGGCAAAAACATGGAAACCGAAGTGTCCTGTGATAGAGGACAGGAAGATGTGGTACATAGACACAACAGAATACTACTCAGCCACGAGAAAGGATGGAATTGCACCATTTGTAACAACATGAATGGACCTGGAGAGCATTATGCTATGTCAATGGTTCTCAACCTTCCTAATGCCACATCCCTTTAATGCAGTTCTGCATGTTGTGGTGACCCCCAACCATAAAATTATTTTCATTGCTGCAATTTTATGGTTGGGGTCACCACAACATGAGGAACTGCATTAAAGGGACGTGGCATTAGGAAGGGTGAGCACTACTGTGCTAAGTGAAATAAACCAGGCAGAAAAAAGCTAAGAACCATATGCTTTCACTCACACGTGGGATATAAAACTGAGACTCATGAACACACACAGCAGTGTGGTGGTGGCCAAAGGGAAGGGGGTCAGGGGAAAGAGACTCCTAATATATGATGACAGTAAGAGAGTGACTATGGGTAGTGAGTACATGATGTAATATACAGATCTTGTCACATAGAAACGCAAAAGTCAACCTATATATCCATGTTGACCAATATCATCCTAATACATTTAATTTAAAAAGATAACATTTTTTACTCTTTATCTTCCTTACTCCCTGTCTATGTCCTACATACTAGTACATCAACTATGATATGGCAGAGTTTTATAAAGGTGTCTTAACTTAAACCAGATCAACAATCAAAAGAGGTAGATTGGCAGCCATCTTGGAAGGGAGCAAACGGTCCCTCTCTTTCCAATGTGTCTGAGTTGCATGCTGTGTAGTTGGGTCTGAGTCCTGCAGCCCTATGAGTGAGTGAGGTCCACATGTCCTGTCTCAGCAGTCCTGCTCATCGCCTCTAGACTCAGCCTCTGACTCCTTTTCTAAAGTCAACCCATCCTATCTCTGATCTTCCTCTTCTGCTGCTGCCTTCTATTCTTCCCAGCACTGCTGTCTTTCCCAAAGAACCCTGCCTTCTCCTGATGCACCTGAAGGACAGCTTCAGCTTTGTCATTTTGGTTCCAGTGGTGTTTAGGAGCCAATTGCTCACCTTTGGCTGACCAGGATATCCATAGAGCTCTCCTGCAACACATATTTTAAAGGAATCATTTTTATTTTCCCTATCAACCTTCTTCACTACGCACCTCGGACATCTGTATGTAGAAACTGAGAATACGAGGGTATGGAAGGTCTTAGTTTTGAGTTCTAATGGCACATAGTTGCTCTTGGTGATCTTCCCTAATTCTTCCATTGCTGCCCTTCTGAGTTTTGCCCCTTTTAAAGCACTAATGAAATCAGACACTTCTTGTGTTGGTAGAATATATATTTGACAGCTTTTTAATGTAATTTGAGAATCTTACTAAGAATTTCTCAGTAGATATTTCTGCCCTTCTAGATTTCAGTTTAAAGTAATCAATCCATCTACCTATTTTGATTGTTGACCCAGTTTAAGTTAAGATTTCTTTATAAAACTCTGCCATTCTCTCCACTGTGGCATTTTTATTTTATTTGAAACTCAGGGTCAAAAAGTCATAACTTATTAAATACCATTATGACTGTTGGCTAAGCATTTGGAAATAAAAAATAAAATTGCTAAACCAGATCAACTTTCTCCTATTGTAGGTGGATTAAAAATCTAAATGAAGCCCTAGATGGTTTTGCTCAGTGGATAGAGCTTTGGCCTATGGACTGAAGGGTCCAGGTTCGATTCTGATCAAGAGCACATGCCCAGGTTGCAGGCTCGATTCCTTGTAGGGGACATGCTTGAGGCAATCAATCAATGATCCTCTCATCATTGACATTTTAATCTCTCTCTCCTCCCCTTTGAAATCAATAAAAATATATTTTTAAAAAAATCTAAGTGAAGAACATAAAATCTAAAATATCAGAGTTTATAGAGTGATTAGCAGAGGTGGCTTTTCCTAACATAAGGTCTCAGTTACATTGTTAATGATGAAAAGCAAGTTGTATAATCTCATTTAAATAGTACATACATATTTAAATAGGTATAAGAAAAAAAATATGGGTAGAATAATATCAAACTCTTAGCAGTGAAATGGGTTGGCATGGTTAGCAGCAAACATTTATATGTTATACATTTCTACAATGTTTAAATTTGTTACAATAATATTAATAACATTTGTAATTAGAAAAGGCTGGTAACAATATCAAAGAAGTAGAGAGTATTTAAAAAAATGTTTGCTCAATTTTACAAAGTAATAAAACTTTTCCAAATATATTTTTAACTTTCAGTGTAATTCTTTTCATATTTATTCATGAGAATGATCAGCCTGCCTTGCTCTTATAAGATTATTAAATGACTGTATTAAATAATTGGATATATATATATATATATATATATATATCCAGTGATATATATATATATATATATATATATATATATATATATATCCAGTGATATATATTTGAGCTAAAGGGACAGTCTTATGTTCTTGGCAGTCTCTCATACACACATATATTCAAGGGTGGTACCAACTTTATATATGCAAGACAGCCTAAGAAGCATGTGATTTAAGAAATTCAAAGTAGACTCACAAAGAATCAAAATGAACTTAAGTATCATTCCAGGATTTTAAATGCAGAATTTTACTTATACTGACATTATTGTGTCATTTTAAGACATTTTTATTTAAAAGAATTAAAGGTTTCTGACTTTAAATATGTTGTCATATATCTAAATGATACCTATGCTATCAAAGACCACAGACAAAAATCAAATAAAACTATGTTCAAATCATCTAAAAATTGAAAGCTGATAAGATATTTTTGAATATATATCATGTTAATTCATGAAATAAAAAGATATCTCAGTTTGATCATTGATGGCATATGCTTGATTTGTCCAGAATGCTGAGACTAGATTGGTCAGTTGAATGTCTTTATATAACTCAATCCCAAAATGTCTGTCCAACATTGAAATTGATGAACATTGCATTCAGGCAAACACGGCCAGCCCTTGGGAAAGAGCACATCTTG
Source organism: Lasiurus borealis (assembly GCA_004026805.1). NCBI lineage: Eukaryota > Metazoa > Chordata > Mammalia > Chiroptera > Vespertilionidae > Lasiurus > Lasiurus borealis. Next base: position 112,666 of record PVJN01000746.1, read on the forward strand.
GCTTCTGTTGCAATGCTGAGAAACTGGATTATGCTAAGTCCAAATCATGAGCCTTTTGGCAGTGGCAATTTCATAGGGAAAACATGGCCTGGGAAAGAATAATTCTAGCGCTTTTCCATAAAAAAATTCATAAACTAAGTCAAGCATCCTCTCAGATTATTCTCTCCATTGAAAATGCTCTCTCGTTATCTATGTATCTGGATAGTTAACTCTGCTTCTTCTAAGACTTACAGGTACCTAAGGAACCCTGTACATGAACTTCCAGAATTGATGAGGGTACCTGTTTTCAAATACTCAATTTCTTAAGTGTTCAAACTAGCAACTTACTGTTTGTCATACATTTTGGAAAAGTTCTATGCAAAATATCACTCAGGCAATGTACTAATCTGATATGGACAAAGAGCCAGAGTTGTGGTCCTGGAAGAGGGGATTTGAGCAGGAGGGAGATTGGACTGAGTTACATGTTTGTTTTTGTATTGGTTAACCGAGAATATCAAAGACCTCATCAACATTTTGCAAAAAAAATCCAAAAAAGAAATACTAATATTTGAGAGAACTTTTGACTTGAAAACCTTAATGAATATAAAAAGGGACTGACTTGAACCCCAGGAAAGAATAAAAATTTTATTGGCTCAATCCTTGGAGCAAGGATGGATTTTGGATGAACTCAGTGGTCCCAAATAAACATTGGCACCCCTCCTAATTCCCTTAAATTTGTTATTTTAGGTGATTGAAATGTTGAATTTGCTCATAGAATTTGTAATCTACTACTAGAAATATTTTGATGTGGGTAACATAGGATCTTGTCACAGATAACACAGCTAATATGTAACATGTAGTAGCTATGGGTAAGCTTTAAAGTTTCAACCCTTTGTTCTGGCTGTAAAATGTCAGTTGGACCCATTTTGGTGCTTTTTATTACTGCATCAAAGCCATGCTGTGAATTTGTAGCTGCCATAAATGCTTAATGTAAGAGCTCATTGTGCAATAAAGTGTCAGACACTGTTTTTAAACACGTTTTTAAAGCAACATTTTACAGCTTACATTTTTTTTTTTTTTTGCCATGGCGTACTATAAAAAGTACAGATTTTCAATGTCACATTCATAAGAAGCACATAATCATTCTTGGGAAAGCCCAGTACAGTGAGAATTAAAAGATTCCTCTTCAGCCTTTTTATAAACCCTGTTTATTGTTCCCTCCATTTTTGGAGATGTTACTTCATCTTCCTCAAAGGAGAAAACTACCAGCTTGGATGAACAAGGCGTATTCAGATATTAATTTTGGAAGTTTGATCCTCCATTGATTTAAACTTAAACATGAAGATGAACACAAAGGAAAATAGAAAGACGTACATCTCCCTTATTTCATCTCAGTTTACATCGCAGATCATAAAATAACTTCATTACATATTTACCGCCTAAAATATCCAAACTCCTTTTTTATTGAAAGACTCCTTGTCTTCTAACTGTGAGATAAAATTGTATTTTAATTTGAAATATAACTTCCTGCCATCCATCCTACCAATGTCCTTATTCTTTTATATTTAAAAAAAAAGTACCCCTATTTCACCTGGTGCTGTTCTGAATGTCCAAACAACCATGAGTATGCCATAAATTTTTTATCTTTCTAAACATTTTCCCATTCTGAATTAACTGGCAGTCCTTATGTCCAGAGCCTTTTAGTAGCCAAACAGAAGACCTATAGGAAAAATTCCCACTGGCAGCCCCAACTAGCTCATGTTGGGGACAAACTTGTCAATCTTAAACTGTCCTCCTCTGTAATAAGCAATGTCCTATAACCATAGTACAATCAAATTCTCTGTTTTTTTGTTTGTTTGTTTGTTTGTGTTTTGTTTTGTTTTGTTTTTAGTATCTACCTGGTTGGAGCCAACAGTTGTTTCTGCAGCTACATTTTTAGGATATTCATAGACCGTTTCATAACCTTCCACAGTGCTGTTAGGTGAGAAAACATCCTTCTAGTGGAATGATTCCTGCTTTGCCAGAAAACAATTACATATAATTCTTGAGGCACAAGAGAATAAATTAGGTCTGTTCTTCCTCATCGTTACATTACAGTTTGGCACAAGACTGTGCACTTTGTAGAAACTCAGTAAATATCTGTTGCATATGTGAATAGATGAATTTGAATAAATGAATAAAATGTGTTCACACAATCATTATTTTCTCATTAATGACCAAGAAGTTTGATTTAAGGTTAGCGAGTTCTCAAAAGAGCATGATCCTTGATATAATGACACACACATTTGTCTCAGGGTGAAATTTAAATAAAATCTGCGAAATAAAGTGGAATTTTGAATCCAGGAAAAAACTGGCTCAAGTCCAATGAGTTGAGGAATATTTTTCATGGACTAGAGTCTCCTTCTCCTTCTCCCCCTGAATCCAACATGAATTTTCTTTTTCCGTAACGGAAAAATCACAAAATAGAGTTGTAAAATAGACAAGAGTTCTTCATGGAGAGACACCAATTAACTTCTCCGACTATAAACCTAACTAAAAGAATTTACATCTTATAATTACTTTCATCAAGACAGAGTCTGTTGAGGCTAGTGCCATCCAGAAAGATACCACTAACTTTTGAGCTTCTCTTGGTAAACATGGAAATAAGGGAGTGATTCATTCTTATTCAGAGGAAAGCATTTGATTTTTTTTCCAGCCCAAAGAAAAGTGCCAACTCTAAAATGCCAAAGAGATGAAAAGGAAGTGCAGACATACATGAGAAGCTTTTTAAAAAGTTACTTTTACATTCCAACCATTTTTTTTTTGGCCACATGGCACATATCTGTTTAATATGCATGAAGTTGGCACAAATGTGTTTTCCTCCTAGTGACAACCTAAGCATTTGGAAGGCATGGCATTTTTCTATATGTTAAGGTATAATAATTTATTAGTCAATTCATTTTTTAGAATGTTTCCTAACTGTAGATGTAGAAACTTTGTAGAAACTTAGTACTTCCGGCCACACCAATCACTGCCTGAACATTGTCATTTATAATTTCCAACAAGCAGTGAGACCACAAGTGAAAGCACACTTACTAGGAACTGAAATAAAGAGTCCAAAATATTAAAACTCCCATCAGTTGCTGTAACCTAGATTCCACCTAGCTTCTTTTAGAATATGAATGAGTATACATTGAATAGGGGCACTAATTTAAAGAATAATTTTGGGAATATTTAAATCGTTCTATAAGAGAAAAAAAATATTTGAGGAATCAACCCTGGGTTTCCTTTTCCTCCTCTTAAGCTATTATATTCTATAATTTTTATGTCATTTGACCTTTCTTGTATTGAAATCCCTGTGTTGCTTTTATTTGAAGCATCTTTTGGCTGATTAGTTGTTCAATCCATGAAATTCTATTTAGGGAGTTGAAGTATTAAATATTATCAGAAAAAAGATTCCTAGCTTTGGAGAATTAAATCTTCCAAACTTTCCATTCCTTAGTACTCAGTTGGTAAAATTCAATCGAGAGAGTGAAGACCGATTGGCCACCATGTTCTAAGTCCTTATTTTCTGTTGGGTTATAAATGGTATGCAATTTCATCACCTGTTCAACCACCCCATTGGAAGACGTGGTGACACAAAAGAAAAGACCAAAGGAGAATGGTGGTAGTGAGTGAAAGGACATCTCTCAGAGCACAGCTGCGGGGTACAGTAGGCAGTAGACCTCAGTGTCACAATGTTAACACCCATCTGCAAGATTCCAAGTGTTCAAGCACCAAGCGTGCTAGAGAAGATCCTGGTAGATTATTCCATTCTGTACTGATATCAACACAGTAGACTAGTTGCCGTGCATTAAACCAACCAATCAATGCCATGAGTGGATGATAGCTCGGGTATCACAACATTTTTGTAACTACTTCTTTCTCATTTGGTGGGGTCCATAAATGATTCCATGCTCCTTACAGACATAAAGGCTAAGCTATATTTCCCTTAGTAGAAAAGACAGTATGCATCCTAAACAAAAATTTACTCTGAAAAATCATTCTTATATATGTTTAAACTTCCTAGTAACATTTGTGTTTAGGATGCATACTTTTTTATTGATTAAGGTATTACATATGTGTCCTTATCCCTCATAGCCCCATCTTCACATCCCACCATGTCCTCACCCCCCTGGTGTCTGTGCCCATTGGTTAGGCCCATATGCATGGATACAAGTCCTTTGGTTGATCTCTCCCCCTTACCCCCACTCTCCCTACTTTCCTCTGAGGTTTGATGCTCTGATTGATGCTTTTCTGTCTCTGGATCTGTTTTTTTCTTTATCAGTTTATGTTGTTCATTATAGTCCATAAATGAGTGAGATCATTTATCTTTCTCTGACTGGCTTATTTTGCTTAGCATAATGCTCTCCAGTTTCATTCATCTGCTGCAAATGGTAAGAATTCCTTCCTTTTTATGGCAGAGTAGTATTCCATTGTGTAGATGGACCACAGTTTTCTAATCCACTCATCTGCTGATGGGCACTTAGGATGTTTCTATATCTTAGCTATGGTGAATTGTGCTGCTATGAACATCAGGATGCATATATCCTTTCTGATTGGTGTTTCTAGTTTGTTAGGATATATTCCTAGAAGTGGGATTACTGGGTCAAATGCGAGTTCCAGTTTTAGTTTTTTGAGGAAACTCCATACTGTTCTCCACAGCGGCTGCACCAGTCTGCATCCCAACAGCAGTGCACGAAGGTTGCTTTTTTTCCCACATCCTCGCCAGCACTTGTCATTTGTTGATTTGTTGATGATTGCCATCCTGACAGGTGTAAGATGGTACCACATTGTTGAAATAGGCATGGTAAAGTTATATTATTCAACAAATATTATTAACCACTAGGCACTAATCTCGATATCAGAGGGCAAAGCAAATAAATCTAGAAAATAAGCAGTTAAACAAATAAATGTCTTAGAGATCAGGTGGGTGTTATTAGGAGGAAAAGTACGTAAAGGTTAGATGATAAAGAAAGAGTTGCAGTCATGTTATAGAGAAAGTAGAGAAAGAATCAAAAATCTTAATTATGTGAAAAAGAAAGCCACAGGATCACTTAGAGGGCAAAGGTCATCAGGCAGAGGAAAGGGAAGAATTGTATTGCATTTTCTCCTCCATCTCTCTTCTTCACTGTAAAATGCATTACCTTGGAACAGAGCGATCTAACTCTAGGTATCTGGTGTAGAGGACATACTTGCATTTTCCTGTATTTTCACTGCAACAGTAAAGGTGTGAATGTTGAGGTTGAAAACAATCTACATTTTCTTCATCACAAGGATGTTTACATAAACTATGACTCATGCACCCTATAGGAAACTCAGCAGCACTTTAAAAGTGGTAAGTTTAATATGCACTGACATGGAAAAACCTCCCAAAATACTGCTTTGTGAAAAAATTAGAACTTGATTTCTTATTCATGTAAAACTATTACAAAAATACAACAGCATACCCACACATGCTTTCTATATACATACATTTTCCCCAAAAAAGTCTTTTTTTATGAAAAATTGATAGAAGTTATCATCTCTGTGGATAACTTGGGGAGGAAAGAGGAATTCTGCTTTTTGGTGTGCTGCTTTTTTTTAAGCTTGAAAGACCGATGTATACATTTCATGAAAAATGGTCAAAACAAAAATAGATTCAGTCTAAAGATACAGACATTCTTTGTGCTGGAGTGCTTGATGAAGACAAAAGTATTTCTGAAAAAATATTAAATATAAATATAACTGAAATATTATTACCATGAGAATATTCTTACCAACATATGAGTGATTAACCAAAGTACAAATAAAGCAATATTCTGTATATCCACAGAACCTTTGGTATGAGGGTCTTGGAACTTTTAAAGGTAATGAACAACCACATAAAGAGAATATATTTTAGAATTTAAATACTGCATGTTGGAATTTAAAGGGTAGAGATTTTATACACTTGATCAAAAACTTTTTGTGATTCTCTTAATGTCTAAAGAATGTTATGCATCTCTATCTGAAGGCTACTTTATTGTTAACCATTCAAATGACTAGCTATCAGCATTGGCATTTAGAAATGTGTGTGAGGGCACACGCATGTGTGTATGAGCCCAAGCAATAAGGAGAACGAAAAATGTGGAGCAGTCAAGTCGCATTAAATAGCTGCAAGTTTGGTTCAAGCCTGTTTGCTGGTGCCCTTGAACTTCACATAAGCAGATCTAATTAGCACTTTAGTGCATTTATAATTTCACAACAGTGCCAGTGGTTAGAACCCTTAATTGTCTTAAAATAAGAAATTACATTTACCTGGGGCTTTTCTTTGCTAACAAACATTCAAGGAATCCCTGCTAGTCCTTTACACATTGCTCATCTTTAGGTTTTTAAAAATCAGCTCCTGCCGCCCGGCCCGTGTGCTCAGCTGGTTGAGCATCCTCCATCCCCAAAGTGACCGCTTTGTTTCCGGTTCAGGGCACAGACCCAGTGGTGAGGTGGGTGCTGGAGACAACCCATTGATGTTTCACTCTCACATCGATGTTCCTCTCCTTCTCCTTCTCCCTTTATCTCTCTCTAAAATCAATAAAAATCAATTTTTTTCAACATCAGCAACTGCTAAGTTTTATGTTTCCACAAGTGGCTTTATGTGGGTAAATTAACACATAATTTAGTGGAGCGAGGCTCAAAAAAACTGCTGTTTTTTGTTTGTTTGTTTGTTTCCAGAAAATGTGATCTTTTCATATGGGCAAGTGTATCCCCAAACTACTCCAAGTTGGTTTTCATGAAACATCTTAGGACAATAATCGGGGAACCAGGACCTTTGCAAAGCAATGTTCAGAGCGGTTCCCCAGCCTTCTGTGTCATTATTTGATGAATGCAGCGTGCTTCCGCTCAGGTTTCATTTGCACTCAGACAACCCACAATCCCACCATCCGGATTCCAATCCGCTCTCCATCAGCCAGCACTGTGACAGTGTAAGGACCAGATTCAGAGCCTACTAGGCCGGTGTTTCAGTACCACGTGTCAGTCAAAGCTGGTGCCCTGTCCGCAGATGGACCTGGGAATGGTTAGACACCCTGACACCAAGCAGGTGGCTGCTCTTGAGGAGGGGGGGAACACTCCCCCTGAGAGATCAGGCTGTCTCTTACAATCACAGCCACACTGAGATTTTTTCCAGGGGTGTGGGGGAGGGGCTGTCAGAGTCTCTGATCGTTGGGGAGGATGTGGCTGAAGCTCTCCAGCGATCCTGAGGCCAGAGCTGGGCCTGGCTCTGTCCTGAGTGCCATTTAGAAATGTGTGTGTGGGCAAATGAGTTCATTTTCAGGGAAAATGCCAGAGGTGTCTGATGGGGCGCCCTAGACACGCAAGCCACGGTTTTAGCTTCTAAACACAGATGGTTCTGGAATGTCATTCTGTGATGTGAAACGGGGTCACGAGACTTGTATGTCAGAGGGGCTGAAGTTAGCAAGTTAAAAAAATAAAATGAAAAAAAAATAAAAACACCACACCACCCTGAAACCCACAGGTCCCAGAGGGATTCACAGCCCGGCCCGGTCCCTGGTGGCATCTGAGGGATGGCTGCAGGCATCTTGCCAGAGATGGGAGAAGTGAGAAAAGACAAAAGGGTAAGAGGAGGAGAAGAGGTACAGAAAGAGGGAGAGAGAAGGACAAATATGAAAAAAAAAATGACTGTAGGAACAGGAGCTGGAAAGGCTGTCGCCTGCTGCTGCTGCTTCTCTTAAAATATATTTCTCCTCGCCCCTGTCTCTTGAATGTGATTGGCAGGTTCATCAGGAGGAGAGGAAAATCACCTGCGACATTAAGGCGCCGGATCCCTAATCAATCAAAGTGACAAATGGAATTGACTCTGGCTTGTGTCTGTGGGTTGGTTTGGCAAGACTTCCCTGGGTCAATTTCGTCTCCGTCTTTGCAATTAAACGTCAGATGGAATAAGAAAAAGAAATTGCAAGCGGGGGCAGGGGGGTGGATCGACCACCGTATGATTTTCCGACTCTAATCATGTATTTTTCAACGATGCTCTCAAAGATTATAATCTAAATGTGTGCAGTGTATGCTGTGGCGATACATGAGAGAGAGAGAGAGAGAGAGAGAGAGAGAGAGAGAGAAGAAAAAAGTTTCACCTAACTTTAGAAACTATATTCTCACATTGTTGGCACAAGGGGATACGCAATCCCCAGCAAAGACTGACCTCTGAGGCTCTGAGGTCAGGCCTGGGAGACTAGCCGATGTCCAGGCTGGCCGTAGGCTCAGCTGTGACCAGTTACCCTAAAACAACTGGCAAAAAAGAAAGCTTCCATCTCTGGGGTCTCCCTGGACCTAAAACCCACACCAAAGCTCTTAGAACCTGTGGCACCAGGAGGGAGACAAACGCCATTGGGCCACCGTCATTCATCCTGTGAGGGCACCCAGGCAAGTGCCCTGTGGTCTCCCCCAACTATTTCTCAGGTTTGACAGGGCCTCATCCGCACTGCCTTCGAGAACATTCTAAGAGACGCCTTCCTTCCCACTTCTCGGCCTCACCAAGGTTTCCCTGCATATACAGTGGCACCTCCAGATACGAGTGCCCTAACATATGAGATTTTTGACATATGAGCCGTCGAGCGAGCGATTTTTGCTTTGAAATACGAGCAACAGTTGAGATGACCCACCAGTTTACCGAGACTGGAGTGTCTCATAGTTTCCCACGCCTCAAGGTTATGGAACAAATTAAACTCGTATCTTGAGGCACCACTGCTAGTTATTCAGCATTCCGTCCGCCCCGTGGAGCTAGCATCTTCCACCAGCAACCGCCCCGGCTGGCGGAGGTTCTCTTGATGAGATCAAAAGTGGAGCCTCCTTCGGCAAATGGCTTGATAAATGCGTGTTTCCCCATTTTGTTTAAAGGGAACTCATTATGTGGGCAGCCGCCTTGTGAATGATATTAATGCCAAAGCGGGGCCTCATATTACCAAGTAAAATGGAGCCGCTTTTAATATTAGCCGGAGAACGGATTGTTATGCAGGAGGAGGAGGGACCTTTGACTCCGGCAGGAAAACTGATTTATATCATAAAACGCGGAGAGACAGCCTTGGAAAAATGCTAACGCCCTCTTCTTTTTCTCCGGTGACAAAAGCCAGGAGGAATTCTATAGGTCGTGAGAATATAGAGCCTGCCCCAGGGAGCCATGCCCTCTGAGGCATCACCCCGAGAAGTGCTTCAACTTTCCGGAAAGTTGGGTGGAAAAGGCCAAACCCACGGGGTTGGGGGCGGGGGTTGCGGGGAAGAGAGAGGCATATTCCATCAAGGAGTTTGGGCAGGAACCCATTGCATTTTTTTAAAATATATTTTATTGATATTTTACAGAGAGGAAGGGAGAGGGATAGAGAGTTAGAAACATCGATGAGAGAGAGACATCGATTAGCTGACTCCTGCATGCTCCCCACCAGGGAGGGATGTGCCCGCCACTAAGGTACATGCCCTTAACCAGAATCGAACCTGGGACCTTTCAGTCCGCTCTATCCTCTGAGCCAAACCGCAATTTCTTAATGCAGGGATCAGAGACATCCCCTCGCAATTTCTTTTCTTTTTTTTATTTATATTTTTTATTGATTTTTCACAGACAGGAAGGGAAAGGGATAGAAAGCCAGAAACATCGATGAGAGAGAGACATCAATCAGCCGCCTCCTGCACGCCCCACACTGGGGATGTGCCCGTAACCAATGTACATGCCCTTGACCGGAATCGAACCTGGGACCTCTCAGTCTCCAGGCAGATGCTCTATCCACTGAGCCACACCGGCCTTGGCCCCTCACAATTTCTTAACTCAGGGACCGGAGACATCCGGGCAACGAGGCCTATGAAAGGTAATGGGTGCACTTGGTGATCAAACACTCGCTGGAAACATAGGACACACGCTCACGTGGTCTAGGGTGGCCTGCAGCAGAGGGGGGTCGTGCTGAGATGCAAAGAGAATCCTAAGGGTGCAGAGGCAAGAAGAACTAGCAGGGAGGAGGAAGCAGGGAGGTGTCTCGCTCTGCCACGTGTCAGGATGGACTCTGTCCCGAACCACCTGGCCATCATAATGCCACAGGTGATGTCAATGTGTTCCGAGGTCAAGTCCATGCGTTTTGACCTTGCGGGCCGGAAAGCAGGTTTGTCCCCGGCAGCCCCTGTTCTACTCAAGGGGCTGCATTGCTGAGGGAAAGATGGAAACACTCGTGGTCCAGCGTCAGAAGTGCAGTGCCGGTAATGGATTTTAAAAATGCATCGGAGTCCATTTAAATAATGTGTTCTCTTAAACATACAATGCCATCTCCACATCGAGGCTGTTGAGGATCCTCTAAACGGAGGCAATCGCGGGGAAAATGAGAGCCACTTGAATTTGCATCGCTTATCGCACGGAGTGAGACGAGCGCTGTGGCTTTCCGCATTTGACAGCAGCGGCGATGTTTATCTCTGGCTTCGGACTCGGTTTCCCTCAGAGGAGCCACAAATGGTGGCGGAGCCTGCCCTCCCGGCAGGCGATGCACACAACCCACGGTGAGAAGAGGAAGCCAGAGATCAAAGTGTGGAGCCTTCCAGGAATGTATTGAAATGTGTTAGAAACCCTGACTGTGTAGCGTCTACAGCAGTGGTTCTTAACCTTCCTAATGCCAAGACCCTTTAATACAGTTGCTCACATTGTGGTGACCCTCAACCATAAAATTATTTTCATTGCTACTTCATAACTGTAATCTTGCTACTGTTATGAACTGTAATGTAAATATCTGATATGCAGGATGTATTTTCGTTGTTACAAATTGAACATAGTTAAAGCATAGTGATTAATCACAAAAACAATATGTAATTATATATTGTGAAATATGTATTTCTAATTACAAATAAATGAAATTCTGTCTTGAATCGTGGTGTAGCATGGGCAACAGTCTTCATATGACAATAAACTACATTGCTACATTTTGCTACACGAGGAGCGGTGTGTTGGTTCCTAAGACCATGGGAAATAGGTGTTTTCTGATGGTCTTAGGCAACCCCCGTGAAAAGGTCTTTCGACCCCCAAAGGGGTCGCGACCCACAGGTTGAGAACCATTGGTCTAAAGCATGAAAACCCTGTATTGGGGCTTCTGCTCCTTGCTTCACAGTGGTCTAAGTGTTCTCAGCAGCTGCGTACTGGTCTGATTTTGTAATTTTGAGTTTCCTCAGACTCCTGACTATTATTAGGCCTCGTTGCTCACTAAACTCCTAACATTGCCAGCAGAAAAAATCACCCAAGTCTCTGACAAAATTCTGTTCCTTTCTGCCCTGCTTTGGCAACCTGTGATCTTCGAATGCCTTCTCATTCAGATGATGTGAGACAGAATCGGGGCCATCCACGCACGTGTGTGTGTGTGTGCGTGTGTGTGTGTGTTTTGTCTCTGCCAAATGCCCATTCTCTCCCGGTGCTATTCACGATCATCGGAGAGAAAGACGTGTATAAAAATGGAGAGGCTGACTAATGAGCTCAATGCTGATAACATCACTTACGGTACCGTTATGTCATCTTCTTGGCTTCGGATGAACTTTCTGTCCTTGCTAAAAATTCAATATCCCTCAAGAAACATCATTATTAAAGGAAGATCATATATAAAAATGCTTAATACTTAGTGATTATTGACTTCGCCGAGGATAGCTACTTGTCTTTGCAATTAAGGGGAAGTGTGTGCTATGTGATCTTTTCCTACATTTGGAGGAATTTTTCCAGGAGGGCTAAAGAAGGAGTTATTTTTGTTGCTAGTATGTGTTTTTTTATTTAGTTAGTTTTGTAAACGTTTTCCAGAAAATTCTTTGTCTACTACTTACCCTCTAAGACCTCTGACTCTTGTGCTTGGGGCCTAATCTCCCGCATTGGCCCACATGGTCCCGGGCGATGGAGACTCTACATACAATGAACTAATCATGGACTGCAGCTAGCCTGATGCTGGAGTGGAACTGGCTTCAACATAGAACGGAATCTCTGAGCATGAGCCTTGTTTCTAGCTTTACTGTAACCCCTGCTCTGCTTCTTCTGTGACTGGGCTGAGGGAAAAGAAAACTGAGAAACACAGAAATTGAACTGCACAGAAAGAAAAATCACTCAGTCTCCCACGTGAGTCTCAGAAAATGCTTTGCCTAGAGATATCATAAGGACTCTACCCCCAGTGCTCAGTGGAGAAAAGGATAGCCACGTTATTCGGTAATAGTACAATAATAGTAGTACCCGAAGTGGCTTCTCAAAGTATTTCCTTAAACACAATATGCAACGGTTCTTTTTTTAAAAATATATCTTATTCATTTTTTACAGAGAGGAAGGGAGAGGGATAGAGAGTTAGAAACATTGATGAGAGAGAAACATCGGTCAGCTGCCTCCTGCACGCCCCCTACTGGTAATGTGCCCACAACCAAGGCACATACCCTTGACCGGAATAGAACCTGGGAACTTTCAGTCCACAGGCTGACGCTCCATCCACTAAACCAAACTGGTTTTGGCTACAACTGTTCTTTATAGGGAATTCTAGGATAAGCATACAGTATAAGATATGTTTTTCACTATGTCACCCACATCTTACCAGTGCCCTTTTTCTGTTTTCGGTTGTTCTAATAAAATAGTTATAAGAGGCATCAATTACTGGCAAGAACTGCAGTTCTTTATTTGGCCTTCTCTCTCCTCTTCTACACAAAGACAAGGAACAGGCTGTGACTAGAATCTGTAACAACGAAGGAAAAGGGGAAGAGCAGCGTAGCAACGTGCATCCCTCACCTAACAGTCCTGGGTGTGCATATATGCCTGGGTGTGCATATATGCCTGGGTGTGCATATATGCCTGCACATAGGTGTTCTCTCCCTGGAACACAAATATCCAGTGACTGCTTTGTTTATACATTGTGTGTGTGTGTGTGTGTGTGTGTGTGTGTGTGTGCGTGTGTGTACGTGTGTGTGGGTGTGTGTGTGTGTGTGTGTTTGCAGGCACGACTGCTTCTCTTTTCCACTCAGAGAATTGGAACTAAGGGCACACGGGCGCCAGCACAGCCCGCCACACATTCCCTGGCTTCCAGAAAATAGCAGAGACTTTTGTTTTCTTTTTCTTCCTTTTTTTTTTTCTCCAATTATTGTTTTGGCAAATAGGACCCCGCTTGACTGACTCACATTCCTCTCTGGGATGATTTATCTTCACTTGCGCTTGAACAACGTCTTCCATACGTGCCTCCCCCTTTTCCGCTGGATCCTCTGTTTCCTCCCTTCCTGCCTCCCTGGCAAGCAGTTCAGTAACAGAAATTTAAAGGCACTAAGGGAGCTAGCTACTTAAAAGAAAGTGGACACTGAAACCGGTTTGGCTCAGTGGATAGAGTGTAGGCCTGTGGACTGAAGGATCCTGGGTTCGATTCTGGTCAAGGGCATGTATCCTGGTTGCTGGCACATTCCCAGTAAGGGGGGGGGGCATGCAAGAGACGGCTGATGGATGTCTCTCTCTCATCGATGTTTCTAGCTCTCTATCCTTCTCTTTTCCTCTCTGTAAAAAATCAGTAAAATATATATATTTTTTAAAAAAGTGGAGAGACAATATAACTAGACTTTTCATAACTTGGATCTTAAACAATTAGAATGATTCCTCATCTTAAATAATTAGAATGATTCCTGCTACTTCAATTTTCTGCAAAATAAAAAAAAAATTGCAGACTGATGTTGACTTGGCTTTTTGCAGACATGAGAAGCATGTGCCTCCAGATGTATTAACAATGAAATTCTTTTTTTAAAAAAAAAATATATATTTTGTTCATTTTTTACAGAGAGGAAGGGATAGGGATAGAGAGTCAGAAACATCGGTGAGAGAGAGACATCGATCATTTGCCCCCTGCATTCCTCCCCCACCTCTCACTGGGGATGTGCCCACAACCAAGGTACATGCCCTTGACCAGAATCGAACCTGGGACCCTTGAGTCTGCAGGTCAACACTCTATCCACTGAGCCAAACCGGTTTCGGCAACAATGAACTTCTAGTGTTTATGCAGACATTTAGTAAAATTTCTTTTTGAGCCCCAAAGACTCCTCCACTCCCTCCCTGAGGGATCAACAGTGGCACTGAGTGACTGAGCTCTGAGCAGCAGGATAAGATGGGGTGTCTGTGCCTTCAGACTGTGAGGGGAATATGAGAGAGGGCACCTGAGGCCAAGGTTAGAGGTAGGTGACATAACTGTCATAGGTAACTACAGCTTATTATTTACAATAATATATTGTTCTGCAGTGTCAGGACACACAAGATGAATGCTTATAAGTTTCATACTCCTCCTCTACCCTCAAGTGAGCCCAGAAATTTCTTCAGAGCTACCCTGCATGCCTTCACTCACAGGGACTCCACAGCTCCTGCATCTCAAGGGCCTTTTTCCTTATTCCAGTTCCATCATACTCAAGACTCAAAGTCACGTGATGCACTCAATTCGTCAAGATCTGACCCGTGTGTAACATGTGCTCTCATCATGTGGCAAATTCTTCCTTCTTTCTATTCTTTCTCGATATTCTAATGGAAACATAATGTTTTAAAAACAGTTGAACTTGAAATCTCTTCAGTTTTTATTGACTTCAGAAAGGGGAAAGGAGAGGGAGAGAGAGATAGGAATATTAATGAAAGAGAATCATTGATCCGCTGCATCCTGCTTGCCACCTATCTGGATCAAGCCCAACACCCGGGCATGTGCCCTGATCAGGAATCAACTGGTGACCTCCTGCTGCATAGGATGATGCTCAACCAACTGAGCTACAAGGGCTAGGACATATCTTTCTTTTTAGAGCATTTATAATGTTCCTTTGCATACATTGTTCTGTTTGTCTCTTTATGTCTCCCTTTTTCTCTTACAGAAATCTCAATCATTGAAAAAGGTGATTTATCCAGAAAGTAAGAACAAAGAAAAATATAAAGGAGAAAGAGAAAGTTGCATTTTATATAGGATTATGGCCTGTGTATGTATGTATATATGGGTGTGTGTGACATGAGCTTATGGTATGTTTTCTGTTGTGACCTAATTTTAAACAAAATTTTAACAATGGATCTCTATTAAAGTCAACAGAAAAAACATCTTTTTTATTAACAACTAGAGCCCAGTGCAAGAAATTCATTCATGAGGGGTGTGTGTGTGTCCCTCAGCGCAGCCTGCACCCTCTGCAATCTTGGAACTCTTGGGGATGTCCAACTGCCAGTTTAGACAGGATTGGGCCTAAACCTGCAGTTGGATATCTCTCTCACAATCTGGGACTACTGGTTCCTAACCTCTCACCTGCCTGATTGCCTGATTGCCCCTAACTGCTTCTGCCTGCTAGACTGATTGCCCCCTCACCATTTCCCTGCTGGCCTGATTGGCATTTAATTGCTTCCCTATGGGCCTGTTCACTGGCCTGATCTCACCCTCAACTGCCATCCCCTGCCAGCCATCTTGTGGTGACCATCCTGTGGCGGCCATCTTGTGATGACATCACAGTGGCCATCTTGTGACAATGTCACATGAGGGCATCACGTGACACCACCCACACTTTTATTATATAGGATTATAACTGTGTAAGTTAAGCAGGGGACATGTTTCTCCCCTTATTTATTTTAAAACAATAGGAATCACAGTAAACAGAAATTAGATTGTCCAAAGCCACACAGCTAGATGAAGGCACAACTGTGACTAAGGTCTGACCACACTGTGCCCAGATATTTCTGCCCTAGACCATGCTTCCTAAGGTCAGATCTTGCTCTCTCTGTCACTCAATGTCTCCTTAAGCCACACCCATTAGCAATGCCTACACTGCCCACTTGAAAACACAAACTGTCCAGCTTCCCTCTAGCACTAAATAGCTGAAGGCTTTTTACCATGTGCATACATTATTTTACACTCGCCCATAATAAATGTCATGGTGTCCTTCCCTGATCTTGCCTTTGCCATTGTTTGGGTGGTTTCGGTCATTTTTAGTGCTGAGTCACGTAAGCAAGCTGTCTCTATGATCCAATCATTCCCAAGGTTCATTGATATGTGTAAAGCTCCCAGACAGAATGACACTGTGCTAGGTGGTCAGAAGGAGGGGTGATGTTTCTCTGACACCCAAGTTATTTCAGAGAAAACAGGTGGACTTCCAAAGAAGCCACTTTCTCACTCATTGGGAAGCCTTGCCTTTAACTGGAAACCCATGTATATCACGTGATGTTGGGGCCGCAGCCAGCAACCTTTCTCCATAACCCAGGACCCAAATGAGCCAATTGGACACCATGTTTTCTGAGCCTCAGAGATTATTTTTTAAAGATAGGCAGTTTAGGGCAAAAAGCAAGCAAAGAAGAACATAACCACACACACACACACACACACACACACACACACACACACCTCACTTCAATAAAGGGAAGGGTTGCTGAGGGCATTGACTGGTTTATTTTTGTGATTGCTAACTGCCATAATATGTGAGGGAATTACTGATCCTCCTGAGTATTACAAAGGCTTTGCCAGGGATGCCCGAAGACAGATTTCCCTCCCTCCTGCTCTCTCTTTTTTTCCGAAAAAAAGGAAATATAATACTTGTCTCTTAAAAACACGTGAAACCCTAAAACTTCACACTCCTTGTTTCAAAGGTTTGAGAAACATCTATTAACATGTCGCATGCACACAGTATATCACAGCGGGGTCAAGACAGGACTGGGAGGCATATTGTTTAGTTTCAACTAAGCTCACTAGCTGTGTACCTTCGGGCCAGGGCCTTCGTTTCTTGGTGACAAAGTAGAATAATCAAATATTGTGAAATGTAACTGTGCTTTTCAAGATTTCCATGAGCTCTGAGATAATATTTGCAAGGCACTTTGCACAGTGCCCGGCATAGCAGGGGCAACTATGCTCTTTAAATACAGATTCTGTGAGCAATGACTGTCCTCATTCAAGTGTGCAACCTGAAATCATCCAGAATTTTCCTGCACATTGAAGACAAGAAGCACTCTCAAAGCCTCCAGGCAAGCGCATAGTAGTAGCTCTTGTTGTTCTTAAGAGGACATACGTGGTTCATTAAACCAATATTTCTTAAAGTGCCCAAATATTTCTTGGGACTTCTGAGGGCTTGGGACACAACAGAGATTAAAACGAGCCACATTCTTTTTTTTTTTTCTTTTTTTTTTTAAGTCTCATTTGGCAGGCAATAATCTTTTTTTTTAATATATTTTATTGATTTTTTACAATGAGGAAGAGAGATAAAGAGTTAGAAACATCAATGAGAGAGAAACATGGATCAGCTGCCTCCTGCACAGCCCCTACTGGGGATGTGCCTGTAACCAAGGTACGTGTCCTTGAACGGAAATGAACCTGAGACCTTTCAGTCCTCAGGTCGACACTCTATCCACTGAGCCAAACTGGTTTTGGCAAAACAAGACACACTCTGGCCCTTGTAGAACTTCCAGTCTATTCAGATGGCCAAATATCAAAATGCTGCTCATTGAAGAAATAGTAACAGAGGATGACTATGATAAAGATGGGATCTAAATCAAAAGAGAAAAGTTAAATAACAAAGGTCAGTTCTCCCCAGTGGGAAAGAGTATGTCCCTCCAAAACAAAGGGAATCGGTAGTGGTTATTGTATGAGAGGCTAGATTTTGCTTGTCCATTTAGTAGATTCTAACGTGGTGTGTTTTGCTTGTATAACCTCACGGTCTAAAAACCTAAGTTAATCAGCTCAGAGGTAACTTGAACAAGTGTTCAGGATTTGTAGTGCATGCACTCCTCTTTGGACCCGGAAGTAATAAATAATAACCTGAATGTAAGACTCTATCTTATTTCACCCCTCCCCCAATTGTAGTTTCTGTGTCAACTCTTTTCTAACCAGAGATCGTTCTTTACCAGACTATCTTTTCCTGCGCACAAAGCATATTTTACCAGTTCCCTTGGGAAAACTGAATGTGGCCTTCTAGATGATTTCCAAGCTCAACATTATGTCTTTACGGGCAATGCCTCTCACTGTTAAAAAAAGACAAAAGCTAAAAAAAGACATAATTCTGTCTGGATACAACTTCTTGCTTAAAAATAACTTTTAGTCAAACTTTTTCATCCGCAAACAGTAGTGGGCAGACATTTGTAAAAGGGTAACTCTACGTGATTCATCAAGCACTCGTTGCAAAGTAATTTTCTGGTAGGCACTGTTATTGACACAAATAAGTATTTGTTCTCCTATGTCACATATTTCTTCTTCAACTGAAAAGAATTTTCTGTTCCCTGAAGTCATTATCTTATGTATTCATGTAGTTAATGAAGGTGAAGTCCAGATATGTTCTACTTATTCTTAACCATTTAAAAAATGTAAAGATTCAAGGAAGGGTTAAGTACCATTTTCCTGTAATGCTGTTCACTCTTTTAAAAGGATGGGAGAACAGTGGCTTTTTATTTAATGAGTAGAGGCCCGGTGCATGAATCCATGCACCAATGGGGTTCCTCAGCCTGGCTTGCAGGGATCAGACCAAAACAGGCTCTCCAACATCTCCTGAGAGGTCCTGGTTTGTGAGAGGGTGGTTCTCGGGTGACACACCCCAGAATCTGGCTCCCTCCTCTCTGGTTCTGGGGTGCACCACCCAAGAACCACAACTGCCAAGTCACCGCAGCTTGATAGCTCCTGCATTGAGTGTCTGCCCCTGGGTGGTCAATGTGTGTCATAGCTACCAGTAGAATGGTCGGACAATGAGATGGTTGCTTAGGCTTTTATCTATATAGATTGATTTGGGGAGCTGTCTGTTCTGCAGGTTTAAGGGGACTGGACACTGCCATCTTATGGCTCTTGGTACCACCATCTTTGAGGGTGTGGAAGTCAATTAGCATATTCCCTCCTTATTGGCTATGGGCACTGCCATCTTTGCAATGGCATGAGGGTCAAGTAGCATATTCCATCTTCATTAGATAGGCTAACACTAATAGTTAAAATCCTGTTAATGTTTTAAAGTTTTCATAAAATATTTCCACATTATTTTCACATATAATCATCTCAATCACGGGAAAGATATACAATAAGTGACTTGCTTGAAGGCTCTTATACCCTCTCCAGAAGGAAACAAGAACTGAGATTTTTAAGTTTTTGAGAAGAAGACTCAGACTAAATGTGAAGAATGGATTTCTAACAATTATAATATGCACAATGGATTTAATTATCACACCCCTCTCCATTCTAAATGGAAATGATGATCTTCAACAATTAGCAAAAGCAACTGTGATCTTAAAGAACTTCATCTGTTCAGAGACAAGCTTTGCCTTCAAAAACATCTAGAGCAACAAGCCCAAAATGGAATTGTAGAAGACAGAAAAACCCTCACAAGAAGTTTTCCCTAGAATGTCAATATATGAATTCTGCCAATAAGCACCCTTGTCATGGTGTAAAATTATAATTAAGCAAAATTCGGTTGATAGGAAACAGAGACAGGTCATCTCCTGGTAAACATGAATGACAACTAAACTCATAGAGAAGAAAGCCTGGTTGATGTTTTCAATGAGGACATCTTTCAGGGAGGAAAATGGGAGATTATATAATTTCTGGATTTAACTTTGGGGACTAGAGGTCTCTCTGATCAAGGTCAGGGTTCTCAGCCTCCCAATGTCATGATTAATGGCAAAACAGAAATTCATTGAGTATATTGTAAATTCTCCTCAAATCTATCTATATTTTCAGTTCTTTGGACTCTAAAATTATCTGAAGTCTAGTAATTTATGTAAACAAATAGGAAAGTATTTAAAAACATTAACTCTTTAAAGCACATATGTAGGTTCAGATTTTTAACTCCAATCATCAACCAATATTGAACCCAGTATTTGTCATTGAAACCTTACCATAACTGAATTTTTTTAAAATATATTTTTTATTGATTTTTTACAGAGAAGAAAGGAGAGGGATAGAAAGTCAGAAACATGGGTGAGAGAGAGACATCGATCAGCCGCCTCCTGCACACCCCACACTGGAGATGTGCCCGCAATCAAGGTACATGCCCTTGACCAGAATCAAACCTGGGACTCTTCAGTCTGCAGGCCGACGCTCTATCCACTGAGCCAAACCAGTCTTGGCATAACCAAATTTTTAAATTTTTCCTTATTCCTCAAACTATTTGATATATGGAATTAGGTACAGTCACCTTTCTTTGGGGATCTATTATTCAACATTAATTATTAAGACTTTTGTGGGTTCCTCTGCTTTCTCATTCTCCTTATCAGTACCACATTCATTGCCAACCTCTTGTACTTGCTCCTCTTTCCCAGTCTTTCCCTGCCTCATTAATAGTAACTATTCAATTCTATACAGAAAGCATCATGACCTATTTATCTCTCGCTTGAAACCCTCTTCCAGACCCTCTCTGTGCATTGCCTATTGGACATTAACAACCGCATATATTACAAGAAAATCAAACTCATAATCTCTGTCCCCACATTATCATTTCTCTAATGTATTCAAATTTCTATTAATGGAAACACTGCCCCCTCCTTGTCTTTTGTATACCATTTTGGGAGGGATTGAAACAAAAGTAACACTCTAAGCAATGATTCTCTTACCTCAATATCTTTGCATCTATAACTTTTCCATTTTTTACAGATCACATCCTACCTTATTCTTTTATCACTAGTAAAATGAATAGCTATGGTTGGCTCCTTATCTCTATTGTCTCTGCTTCCCCAAATTCTTCTTATACAGGACTGACTGCCATGATAATCATCCAAAATACATGGCTCTGGTTGTGTGACTCCTCTACACAAAACATGCACCAGGACACATCCACTGAAATCAAACACCTCAGTCTGTCGTTCATGCTTCTTTGTATTCTAGAATTAACCCGCCTTCAAAATTCCAATTCCCAGTTGTTCCTCACATGAGGCAATACCCAGACTCTGCTGATAATTGTACTTTTCTTTGCATGTGTTCTAAGCTTTTGTGCTTTATCCCTGCCTTCAGCCTGAGACACCAGCTCCCAGATATGCCTTGTGAATATGTTCTTGTCTTGCAAATATCCTTCTCCCACCCTATGTGACATCTGTCTACTTGAAACATCCAGAATATGATGGATTTTAATAAGTCCTTGTGAAATCCAACTGAATTGGATGGAGCTTCTTTCATGGGCTTTCAATTAAAAAGTTAAGCCTACACCGGTCTTGATTTTCCAGCGGCAGTTGGGTCTTCTTTAGTATTCCTCCTCTCCACCCCTACACTTTTCTTTTAATGTTACAGAAGCAAAGACTGAAAGGGAGTCACAAAGACACATGGGAACATCTGCTCTCAGAAGCCACTTGAAAAGTAAGTATTGCACAGAATGGGGGAAACAGCTGTGCTGTCCTCGTGATATTATTAATGGTTCAGTAGGAGAAAGTAGCAGAAGGAAACACACACACACACATGTGCATGCACACACACACGCACACACAACAAAATCAGGTTGTCTTAATAAGTGTTTTGTTGGAAACTGCAGTGCTATTTGATTCTCCTTCAGTCTTGTGACTCAGTGTTTATTCAGAAGGGGGAAAGAGATATTTTGTTCATGAGTTTGTATTCTGAAATAAAAAATACTCACAGCCGTAACTTCAATGGGTGAGTCCAAAGGAATTAACCCAAATTTCAAAACTCTA
This sequence comes from Lasiurus borealis, assembly GCA_004026805.1. Taxonomy (NCBI): domain Eukaryota; kingdom Metazoa; phylum Chordata; class Mammalia; order Chiroptera; family Vespertilionidae; genus Lasiurus; species Lasiurus borealis. The sequence continues at coordinate 134,237 of PVJN01000746.1, forward strand.
ACTCTTCATCTCAAATGATGCAAATAATCTCATAATTAAGGGTAGTGAGTTATACAGGGATCAGCAAAAGTAGGTTTATAGTTGTGAGGATGCAAAACAGAGTTCATTCTTCTATATTATTTTTTATTCTTATATTATACATTTTTTTCCAGATGAAAAACTACAAACCTACCTTTGCCTGGCCCATTTATAGATTCCAGGCATCTGCCATTTACTGTAAGAGGAAAATCTAAATTAGCAGACTTGAGTCATATATCTGGGTTTACAATTAAAAGTGGGTGCTTTAAACATGAAATAATTTTATTTTTTGTTTTCTTTAATTTTATTAAATGTAAAATGACTCTGTGTCCCTTGTTATCTTAACAAACATACCTTTTAAAAACCTAAAGTGCACATCTGGCCTCATGCAAACATGGCAGTCCAACAGGCAACCCTGAACCTTCCTGCCTACAAATAACTTAGGATATAATATCCGGATATAAGATAATATTGAACAAGCAAATTTTTTCTGCTTCTCAGCACAAAAGCAATCAACACAAACTGTTTTCATTAACATTATATGATATCTTGGACAAACCAGACTGAAATCTTACACCTTCACTGTCTAAACACCCGTTTAATCACATTTATCACTGATTTGCTGAAAATTTTGAGAAATGTGCAAAACTGAGGGTGTCTTTTTATTTATGTATTTGATTTTAGTGAGACAAAGGAAGGGGAGAGAAAGAGAGAAAGAGAGAGAGAGAGAGAGAGAGAGAGAGAGAGAGAGAGAGAGAGAGAGAGAGAGACTTGTTGTTCCACTTATTTATGCATTCATTGGTTGTTTCTTGTATATCCCCTGACCAAGGATCAAACCCACAAACTTGGTCTATTGAGACAATACTCTCAACAACTAGCTGCCCACTCAGGGCCATGGGGGTGTTTCCTGTTGCTGATTTTTGAACTTGATCTTTTAAGATCCTAGGACAGCTTGTTCAAGGGATTCATCTCAGCCTCTTCTATGCTTTAGAATTCACTTAGAATGTATGGATTAAAGTTACCCAACCTAAACAAAATTTTAAGAGAGAAGTGGACCTGATACTGTTTTTTCTCAACATTTATAGGGAGGACAGAACGTTGAGAACTGGGAGACATAAATACCATCTAATCCAATCTTCTCAGTTTACAAATACGATAGATAATTCATAAGGCAAAGAAACCTGTTCCTGGCAACAGAGACATGGCTGCAGACTGGATGTCCTCTGCATGCCTCATGCTGAAAAATTTCTATAATTCTGTTGTCTCTTTCTAACTGGAATTCAGGATCAAAGAGAACTCCTTATTTTTGCTCTATGGGAACAAATTACCGTGGAGAAGCGATGGATTCGAAGAATGACGAGGTCGCTCCGCTCTGATCTGAAAACGACTGTCACAAGGAAGGGCTCATTTGGATCTGTGTTGGCCTCCAGGCCCAAAGTAAGACCAGTGGTCAGAGGAATGGGTGGCAGGCAGCAGTTCATTATGATGAAGAATGTTTATACATTAACACAAAGAATGACCCGGTCATCAATAAAACTTCCTTGTAGTGGAGAGAATGCTAACCCCTACATGTGTACATTCAAAGGCGAGGGGGATAGATGTCAGAGATAAGAGTTGGAAGTGACAATAACAAATAAATTCATATAATGAATGACTTCTTTCTCTAAGCAAAGGGGCAGCCCTCTGGAATGGTATGCCCAGGAGGAGGTGGCAGGCAGGACTTGGGACAGACTGAACGAATGGGACCACATGTTATAGCCTTTTTCTGCTCTGCTCTGCACAGGAAAGGACTTTCTACATCCTTCTCAGTGGTTCCGCTCCAGTGTGATGGGAGCTAATGAGGTCAGTGGTTTCCTTGAAAGCCCTGTGCTCTGGAACTGTCAAAGGGAGAGGAGGGACACTCGATCTCATTCTCGTTTGAACTGCACAGATGTGAGTGATACTCAGCAAACCACTTCTTTTTGTTTAGTCTCTTATCTTCCTAGTGGATTATTGGAGAAACCCCAGACTGCCCACTTTAAATGCTACAATTCTTTGACGCCACACTCGCCTTCTTTCTCTTGCCCAGATTGAGGCTAATCTTGGAAAATGCCAGCACACAGATCTTTAGTTCAGTATCCACTTGCCCACACCTCTAAACAACAACAAAAAAATCCCTGACTGGTTTGGCTCAGGGGATAGAGCATCTACCTGCAGACTGAAAGGTCCCAGGTTTATTTCCATCAAGGGCACGTACCTTGGTTGGGGGCACATCCCCAGTAGGTGTGCAGGAGGCAGCTGACCGATGTTTCTCTCTCATCAATGTTTCTAACTCTATATCCCTTTCCCTTCCTCTCTGTAAAAATCAATAAAATATATTTAAAAAAAAAACAGAACAAAACATTTCAAAGACAGATCATTAGGTCCAAGAAAAGTGAGCCTTGAGACTTCTACAAAGGAGGAAATGCCTTAGCAGAATTTCCATATTTATACACTCTTAATGTTTTCCCTTAATTCACTCACGGACCATGAAACGGGACCCCGGGGACTTTAAGGCCATAGAATCAGAATGACTGTGTATGTTTCACTTCATCTCAGGTTCCCAAATGATATTCTTCTTACACAGCCTGGCATCTGGGGATAATGAAACCATTTCCTCTGGCCTCCTGATGGGTCAGCATCCTTCCAAAAATACTCTCTCTGCAGAGGGGAAAATAAAGCTCCATGTCTGTGAAATACTTTGAGCTCTTCAAAAGAAAAACTCCAGTATAAATGTGAGCGATTTCTTATTATCATGATTATCTCTCATTCAATCAATACAACCTGGCACATTATACTTCCGTTAGGTCTATAAAACCTCTTTTTCCCGAATAAAAAAAATATCACATGTAATAAACAATTCTGTATGCTTGGCAATCACTGAGTGAACCCCATCTTTTATGGGAAAGCTGTTCCTTCTGATCATTAAAAAAATCTATTTTTTTGGATGTTTGCATTTCCATCACAAGCGTGTTATATCAAAAACAATCCAAGGTATAGGAGAAAAAGAGGTAATGGAATACAAATAAGATCGTACCACACGATCTGTTTCTATAAACCAATTTTGCAATTCAAAATTTCCTTCAGAGGCATTCATTTCTTCATATCCTCTTCACAGAGCTGAAAATGGTCTTTTTCTCCTGAAAGGTCTGATTCTTTTCAAGGGGTGCCATTTAAATGCTGAGAGCATCAGTTTCAAAAAAAAAAAAAATGAGGAATCTTTGCAAGGACTCCATAATGCCTTAGTTTCAATTCACTGCGAAGACTGAAACTATTGTGTATGATTCTTCCAAAGTGGTGCTTATTAGTCTATTGTGAAGGCACAGGAACCACAAAATAAGCAGGAGTCTTTTCAGTTATGCAAATCGCTTCCTGGGAATTGGATGCTTAGGGGTAGCCTCTCATCACAATAGAGATTTTTAACCTTGGCCTTGCACTTCATTAGAGAGATAGCCGCTGCTTGTGCCTCTCTTTTAACCGAGGGAAGACCGTGCTTGAGCATCATCCAACCTGAAATTCCGATTTCTTCACTTCATTTTTAGTATGTACGAAAAGACAACTTTATTAGTCATACCTGCTGGAGTTTAGAGGCCGGTTCATCTAATGAGATTTCTAAATAACTAATGGTTTTATAATTGCACCCGTACCATCATTCTAGAATTGGAAAAAAAAAATGAGAGATTAAGACATACTCCCTTGTGGTCTGAAAGCGCAGACTGGGGAAAGAAAAACAGATATATAATGTGCAAGCCAGATGTCAGTTTTGCCCCCATGCTGTGTGCAATTTTATTCTCTTTCAAATTCCTTGCTGTACTGTTACAACTCTTGGTATGCACCAGAAGGATTCTCTGATACTAAAAATATAAGGGAAGACTGCATTTTATTTTACTTTTTTATTTTCTTAAAGCTAGGATTTCAGAATGAGAAGAGATTTACACCCCTCACCTTATTCCCAAAGATATAAAGATTTCCATCAGTCATCATGTGACCCTAACCTCCTCTTTGCCACTGGGTGGGGACGGTATTGGAGGTTAGGACCAGTCTGGTGTCCTCAGCCATACTGCAGGCAGAAGGCCCTCTGATTGTGCGTTCCTTGTATCTGTCCACCTCCCTTTGCTAATTGTCCAAACAAATTCACTCCTTTTAGAGCTCCACCTTCAGATTGTGCACATACACACCCATCATCATACTCCAGAGAGGGAAGAACTATCCATCACCCCCTTAAACCCAGTTGCGTGACTTGCCAAAAAGAAACAAGAGAAGAAGGTCCTGTAACGGCAGAGGCAGAGATAGAGGTGCTAGGGCTGCAAACGAAGCAATGCCAAGGATGGCCAGCAAACACCAGAAAGTGGGAAGAAGCAAGAAGGGACTTTTCCTACAGACTTCAGCAGCATGCCCTCAAGATGGTCATATGGGTGAACCCCAATGCAAAAAGGAGCAAAGCTCACGTATTAAACCAACAAATGGAAGTAAAGCTCTCTAGAGCAGTGGTTCTCTACCTTCCTAAGGCTGCGACCGTTGCATACAGTTCCTCATGTGGTGGTGACCCCCAACCATGAAATTTTGCTACTGTGATGCATCGTGATGTAAATATCTGCATTTTCCTGTGGTCTTAGGCGACCCCTGTGAAAGGGTCGTTCGACCCCCAAAGGGGTCGCGACCCACAGGTTGAGACCCACTGCTCTAGAGAAACTAACATTAAACACATTTAGCATGTCCTGCCCTTGCTTGTGCCCGGATGCTAAAATAAGGAAGGCAATGCTATGATTGCCTCCTATGTACACAGATCAAGAAACTAGTCTTCAGTAACGCTATTTTTAAGTAAAGGCCAACAGTTTTACAAGCTGGTTTAAGAAGAAGAAATGCTCCAGCAGTAATTAAATAAAAGAAAAAAAAACATACAAGTGAAATAACAATTCCTTTAGCTCATTATAGGGTCAAGGACTTAAGCATCTATAATAATCTATAATAATAAATTATATGCCAATTAGACCAGACAGCCAAACGACCTTCTGGATGTCATTCTGGACGTCCATCCAGAGGAAGCTGCAGTAGCGGGGGCAGAGGCAGAGGCTATTAGGGGTGATCAGGCAGGCAGGTGAGCAGTTAGGAGAAATGAGGCAGGCAGGAGAGTGGGTAGGGGCGATCAGGTAGGCAAGTGGTTAGGAGCCAGCAGTTCCCGATTGTGAGAGGGTGCAGGCCAGGCTTAGGGACCCTCCCGACACCATGCACAAATTCTGTGCACCGCGCCTCTAGTTCGCTATAAAATGCAATGCCGAAATGGGGAAAAGTCATTATCACGCACTACAACATTCTCTAATTTAAAATGCCACTCAGACTTGTACTCTTGTAATAATATGAAGTACTAAGCACGCAGTTCATATTACAATCTATTTTGTAACTCCTACTTTTGATTAAGCAAGACAGTTACATGAAAAGGTCCAGGTGTGGTATCTGTTACTTAATTGTTTCCTTCTCTTTTCCTTTTGGAAATAAGAGGACTGTGAGCATGTTTTCTCACTTCCTCGCAAATATTATTAAGCCTCTCTGAATCTCAAAAAAAAAGTAAAATAAAATAAAAAGTAGATAAAAGATACAGAAAGAACTCTGACAAGAGTAAAGATATAGTTATCCTACAAGATAGATACACACAAAACACTCTGAAGGCCAGCAAGAGAACTTATTTATCTGATAAGGCGCATTTGAACACGATTTAGAATCTGCTATCACTATCATCAGCTCCCACGGGCATTATCATCTTTGAGACTCTGTTAGTCTCAACAGGGAAAAAGTTTGGGGCCAATTTATGATCCTTTATAGATTATATTAATGGCAACCTAGAAGAGTAAACACAACGTTATAAGCCTCTGGGAGGTGTGTGTGTGTGTGTGTGTGTGTGTGTGTGTGTGTGTGTTTTAGAATGTTCCAGAAAATGATAGCACTGATAGGCTTTGGGGAAAATATCTTGGAGACAGAGGGATAAACCCAATCTTAATATTTGTAGATTCTGGGTTAAGAGAATAAATGGAGGCTATATACCACTTGTCTAAATGTCTCAAGGTTATAAATCAAGCTAACAAAACTATGAAATGATCTATCAAATATAAATTAAGAACAAAAAGTTGGAAAATAGGGGCAAAGCAGTGGAATTATGGCTAAGAGTGAACAATAGATCAATGATGATTGAATTTCATTATAATAATATATGTCTTAGTGTTGGGGTAAGGGGTGAGCCATGTTTGGAAGACTAATAAAGACAAGTTGTTGCATATTTATTACATATCATTATTTTAAATTTGCAATTCAAATAATGAATAAAAATGGTTTTAAATATTATTGGTTGTTTGTTCCCTATCAAGCCATTTTTAGTTCTAATAGTTTATGTGTCATGTGAGTATATGTGTGCAAGTGATATCTTGTATTCTTTTCATTAAGAACATACATGCTTTCCAGGCACGGATAAGATTTCTGGCAAATGCTAATCATGAACACTGGTGATTTTAACAGTGGTACCTGTTTGTTTTATGTTTGAAATTAGAAGGTAAAGGTTAATTTCTAAAGTTATTTTACCCATTTGAAAAAAAATGATGGAAATTAAATGTTTTACACTTTTGCCATAGATCAACCAATGGGAATCATAATTATTAATTTGAATCCAGGTTTGTTTTCACTAGAGAACATTTCTGCACTGTCAGAATAATGTATTGGCCGTGTCCTGGAACCATCATTAAATAAGTACCATATCACTCCAATTTTATATTGCTTGTCCAATTTAATGATTTTTCAAATATAATTTCCTTGAGCTTGTAATGAATAGAATGGGGATGTGATCTTTGCTTCTGAATTGTGAATTTGATGTGAATAATCCTTTTTTTCAATCTCATTGCATGTATAAATATTTAAATCTTTACTTAGTAAAACATGAAAATTCAGATAAGTATCTGACCTGTTCCAGTTGTAGAGTTGATTTTAAAAAAATATTGTTTATCTTTCTGGTGTTGAGCAGTAAATAGTCATTAAGTAAAGAATGTATAAAGCCATTTGGGTTATGATTGACAAAAGTCTACTTCATCTTATTTTTCTTTTAAAAATGTTATTTATAGATTTTAGAGAGACATGTGTCTGTGTGTGTGTCTGAATGTCTGGATGGAGAGAGAGAGAGAGAGAGAGAGAGAGAGAGAGAGAGAGAGAGAGAGAGAGAATGAATAAAAACATTGATTTGTCGTTCCACTTACTTATGCATTCATTGGTGGTTGTTTTTTTGTGATTGCCCTGACCGGGAATCAAACCTGCAACCTTGATGGATGGAGACATTGCTACAACTCTCCATTCTGATAATTACAGGCGGTTGTTGTTCCTTGTGATTAAGCCCTATCTGGCCAGAGCATAATTTTATTTTTTAAGACTTAAAACTTTAAAATAAATTGTTTCTTTGAAAAGCTTCCTTTCCTTTTAAATTTCTGCCTTTTTTCCCCTTAAACTCCAGTCTGATGTTATTTATTTCTAGCCCAATCTTGAATTGTATAAAGTTTCAATGTTATATAAAAGTAATTGAAGTCAATGTTTGAACATTTGAATATAATTTTATTAAAGTGAAAATGGAAGGAAATGTATATTATAATAGAATAATTTTTATGCTTTTACAATTATGTTATTCCAACATAACTAAATTGCAAAATATAAATTTAAAAGGCAAAATATAAATGTGAATTAATGAATACCATAGTTTTAACTCAAACTATTCAAATACAACTGAATGCTTTTTAAAAAATATATAATTTGCTGAAACCAGTTTGGCTTAGTGGATAGAGCATCGGCCTATGGACTGAAAGGTCCTAGGTTCCATTCCGGTCAAGGGCATGTACCTTGGTTGAGGGCACATCCTCAGTGGGGGGCATGAAAGAGGCAGCTGACCGATGTTTCTCTCTTATCGATGTTTCTAACTCTCTATCCCTCCACCTTCCTCTCTGTAAAAAAATCAATAAAATATATTTTAAAAATAAAAATAAATAAAAAAGATATATAATTTTATTATTTCAGAGAGGAAGGGAGAGGGAGAGAGAGAGAGAAACATCAATGATGAAGAGAGGCATTGATTAAATGCCACCTGTACAACCAACCCAGGCAAGTGCCCTGACTGGGAATCCAACCAGGACCCAGGTCATTGCTCAATCACCGAGCCATACCGGCCTGGATTTTTTTTTTTTTTGAAATTTAACTGAATGTTCTATAATTTTTACAAAAACAAAATATAATTTTAGCATTTGTTGTGGGTAATGTAAAAAATCTGTATCATACTTCCCATTTCAAATACCAGTATACTTGTATACATGTGTGTAACATACACACATTTAAGGAGAATCTAAACTATCTAATAATTTTAAAACTCTTCAGTTTCCTCTGAAGTGAGGTGAGCATGATGCTAATGTATTAATAACTGAGGACCACACACTGGAACAGGAAGGAAGCATAGATCCTAGCAGCACCTTGAAATAACATCTCATCAGGCAGGAATCTATTCCTTGTATGTGGAGAGAAAGGATCGGACAGGCTAATTACTTGGTCTCTTCTCTGACTTTAAAAGTATCTCCCACCGAAACCGGTTTGGCTCAGTGGATAGAGTGTCCGCCTGCGGACTGAAAGGTCCCAGGTTCAGTTCAGGTCAAGGGCATGTATCCTGGTTGCGGGCACATCCCCAGTAGGGGGCGTGCAAGAGGCAGCTGATCGATGTCTCTCATCGATGTTTCTAACTTTCTATCCCTCTCCCTTCCTCTCTGTAAAAAATCAATAAAATATATATTTTTTAAAAAAGTATCTCCCTTCTGCAAACCTCCCTGTGCTCTCTGAAGCACTGTCCCTTCCACTGTCAGGGGTGACACAGCCCACAGCCTTCAGAGCATCTGAACTCAGCTGCTTTTTATTTCAAGACCATGGCCAAGGCCATGGAGAAGCACTTTCCTGGGACCTGAACTGTGATCCAGGAGGTGAAGGGCAGTTCCGAGCCAGCACCAATTGCCAGAGCCTCAGAGTCAAAGCATCTTGTTTTTTTTTTTTTTTTGTGTGTGTGTGTGTGTGTGTGTGTTTTTTAAATGAACTGATTTCCTTGTGTAGTTGAGACAGACAAGATTCTCTGAAACATGGAACAAGGCAAGGACTCCTCCTGCTCATGATGTTTTCCAGATGGGGGACCAGGAAGTAAAGAGAATTACTTTTTATTATGTCCTCTATTCAATGGATTTTTAAAAAAACATACACACATACACTCATGAATATATAACCAAATCAAAAAGTACACCTCGCTCATGCTGGGCTTTCATGGAAGCAGATTCTAAAATAAGAATTATTGGTATGCATTTCATTGAGGAATGATCTCAAGAAATACTGGGAAAGCAGCAAGCCAGGAAAGGGAAGGAAGCTGAGAAATTAACTGTACATTGACAGTCTGTGTGCAACTGGAGCGTAATCCCACGGGAGGACTCTGGGGAACAGAGTGCTTCTCTTGAGAAAAAGTGAGGTGATGTATTTAGCCATCAATTCCCTTCGGTCATTAACAGAGCATTGCCATCCTAGGGCATTGGTACTGGGCACTTCCTGCCTGCCTGGCATAGAGACAGAGCTGGCTCCACAGCACAGAGATCTTTCAAACCAAGAGTCCCAGTACTGAGAGTTGCAAGTCCAGTTGGCATGCTCCAAAGTGGTCTGTTAGGAGTGCAGTAGTAGGATATTATCAAGGCACTGATAATGTCTGTTTCTATGTAAAATATACATTTTAAAAATTTAAGAAAAGAAGTATTTACATAGTCAGCGAATGCCAAGTAAAAGGGAAATCAGATTGTTTCTATTCCAAAGGTGATAGGAGTCAGAGGTAGCTCTCTGGAGATGCAGATACATGCATTCATATTGGCAAATGCTGGTGACCCTCACATCCACACAGCGTCATTGAGACTCGCTTACATGTTATTTTACTTTACAAAAGTAGAATGTATCATTGCACAATAAACAGAAGCCCTTGTGATCTGGGCTACTATTAATGGCTGCATTTATAAATTCAACAGCATCTTTTTAGAAAGTTTTTTTCCCCAACATACTCCAAGGGCCTTTATAAACACTTTGTATACATATGCTTACAAAATCCTTTAAAACCAAATCAATGCTTTATCTTTCCCATGCCTCAGGCCATGAAAAACCTGCAAATCGCAGATATTATATGAAAGTAGACTTATTCTCAGCAGACCTACGCAGCCTTCTCTCTCTCTCTCTCTCTCTCCCTCTCTCTGTCTCTCTCTCTCTCTTCCTCCCTCCATGAAATATTTTAAGAAAAAAATGTACACATTGATTGTCTTTCCTTTAATGTCATCAGCTATGCATCATCCGCAAAATTTCTTATTATTTTATAAAGGATTAGTCTATTAAAGAAAAGAAAAATTATAATTTTGAGAGCCTGGACTTGATGGCCCTAAATAAGAAGTCAAATGGCAAGTAGTGGATGAATTCATATTAGTGATGAAACCATGACCTAAAAATCTTATTTAGAATAAGAATCTTAAAATGAATAACTGATACTACATTTGCTTGGTCCATTTTGAATAAGATGAATATCTTTCCTTTAACTTTTAGAGCTCTGCTATCAAATACTAGAAAGAGCAGATTCTAAAACTTAAAGTGTAAAGCTTCTATGTGATGAATCGTATTATGTTTTGGGAAAAAAAGCAACATAAAATATATGAACACATATAAGCATTACCGATGGAAGTAACAGTTGTTACACATGTAGGTACAGCCATAAACTGCAAGAGTGTTCATGGGTGATGAAAATTGCTTATATAAAGACACATATAATCACCTATATATAAAACCATTTTATATATAGATAGAATATATAGATAGATATAGATAGATAGATAGATAGATATGCAGTTGTCTCTTGAATAACAAAGGACTGAGGGATTCCAACCAATGTAACTGTCAAAAATCCATGTATGTATAACTTTTGACTCCCCAGAACTTAACTACAGTCCCCCCTCAGTATCTACAGGTGATTGGTTCCAGGACACGCCCCTGCCCCCCAATGCAGATACACAAATCTGTGCATGCTCATATCCCTGATATAAAATGACATAAAACAATGCACAGTCAGCCCTCCACATTGTGGATTCCTAACCACAAATCGAAAACACTCTTTATGGTCCGTGATTAATTGAATCTGTGGATGCAAAATCCTGGGGAAATGAAGGGTCAACTCTATATTTATGGACAAAAATCCGCTGATCATATGGACCCTCACAGTTCAAACCTGTGTTGTTCAAGGTTCCACTACCTATGAAAATAACCACCTGAATTTATTTTAAAAAACCCTCTCTTTAATTTTTTTATAATAAGAATACAGATATAACCTGCAAGTTCCAAGTCTCTAGCAGTAGAAAAATAATATGATTGTCTCCTCACAACACAAAATATCTTTATTAGAAATGTAATTCACCGAATACCTTGGTTTTCCTACCAGTTAAGAAGAGTTTCTGATGTGCCTCTAAGAAATTTCTCCCTTGCAGGAAGATATTTAAAATCTAGAAAAAGAAGACAATGTAGTGTAGGGTAAGCAATATACTGCTTCCTCCCTTCCCCCAAAGTGTGTAGAAACAGACTTCAATATAATAAAAAAAGTCCTTAAATATAGTATTGCCACATACAAAGGACATATAAATGAAAAGGTATCTGCTAATTTGTAGAAAAATTCTTCCCCCTTTCTGCCAGAGCACACTGTTGAGAAACAAGTTTGATTTCCATGCTGGCTGGATATTTCATGCTTACCTTCCATATCATTGCAAGTGTCTTCATTGTGTAATTACTCTTCTACCTACTGTAATAACCCTTATGGTACATACCACAGGCTTACTGGACAGCCATGGGGCTGTGATCAGCATAGGAGCCTACATTGAGGAGTGCATATACATTAGGAGCTAATGAGACTGAAATCCATTAACATAATACATTCCACTGTCTGAAAGCCAATGCAAAAATTTTTTAATAAAAACAGATACTGAGCTATAATCATTTCTGTTTGTTTGTGTTTTGTTAATCCTCACCCGGGGATATTTTTCCATTGTTTTTTAGGGAGAGTGGGAGAGAGAGGGAAAGACGGAGAAACATCAATGTGAGAGAAACAACATCAACTGGTGGCCTCCTTCATGAGTCTGGGCTCTGATCTGGGGAGAAGCCTGCAATCAAGGTACTTGCCCCTGGCCAGAATCGAACCTGGGACCCTTTGCTCTACAGGCCAATGCTCTATCCACTTAGCCAAACTGGATAGGGCTACAGTAATTTCTAAGTAAGCAATTGTTTCTTAAGATTTCTTTCAGCATCTGTAATCAGTAAAAATGACATGTTTAGGTCCAAATACCCAAAAGATGTAAAGCAGGGTCACATGTGATCCTTAGGTATCCAAGAATGAAAGCAACACAATTTAGACAGGAAACTAAGAAGTAAATAGTTAACCAACCGGGAGATTGGTGATAATTCAGCAAAAACGGATTATACCAAAACAACAATTGTGAGTTATATACTTAATCTATAGGATTAAGGTGCACAGCAAATTACAAGTGCTAAAAATTTCCTGTATGATGCAGACAATCACAAAGCAAAAAGTCCGATTGAGATGTTTCTGAACTTCTTTATAGGAGTACTAGTGGCCCAGTACACAAAATCCATGCACATTAAAAGGGGATTAATTAGAGGAAATAATTTAATATTGCTATTTGTCTTTTCTTTATAATACAGGTGTCAGAGATTAAAGAAAATTAGTAAAACATATATGAAAAGCTTCCTCCTATCAGAGTCTGGCGCACACAGTCAAGTCCCTGCCCACCCACATTTGCCTTGAAATTGGGTGAGATTCAGACCTTGAGGTTTGCTATCAAGCCCTGCCAGGTGTGGGACATGGCCTGAGATCCCCTGTCAAGCCCCACTGGGTGGGGGCCATGGCTTGAGTTCCCCCAACCCAGCACTGGAGGTACACCTTGAAGTCCCCCATCAATCCCTGCTGGGTGGAGAGTATGGCCTGAGGCCACTGTCAAGCCCCATCAGGCAGGAGGGTGCAGTCTCAGGTCCCCTGCCTGGTGCTAGGGCAGGGGGTTCTGCCTGACATCCCCCAGCTTGATGCTAGGGTAGGGGGCATGGCATGGAGTCCCCTGTCAAGTCCCACCTGGTGAGGAGCAGCCTGAGGTCCCCTAGTCCAGCACCAGGGTGGGAAGCACACCTTGAGGTACCCCATCAAGCCCTGATGGTCAGGGGTCATGGCCTGAGGTCCCCAGCCTGGTGCCAAGGCAAGAGGCACTGCCTGAGGTCCCCTGTCAAGCCCTTCCAGATGGAGGATACAGTCTGAGGTCCCCTAACCTAGCACCAGGATGGGAAGTGCACCTTGAGATCCCCTATCAAGCCCTGCCTGGGTTGGGGGTGCAGCCTGAGGTCCCCTGCCAAGCCCCATGGGTGAAGGAGAGAGCATAGCCACAGATCCCTGCTGATTGCTCATTAAGGCTCCTTATGGGAACTTGGTCTCAGCTGTGAGTGTAGCCATCTTGGTGATGGAGTGATGGTTAATTAGTATATTCCCTCTTTATTAGGTAGGATGAGTGTAGCCATCTTGGTGATGGAGTGATGGTTAATTAGCATATTCCCTCTTTATTAGGTAGGATGAGCTTGCTGATAAAAGTAGCACTTATATATTTTCCCAACCCAGTAATATATAAAGCACTTTTCAATCCTTTCCTCATTCTAAATGCTAGCACTATTGAAAAGAGCTTTGAGTTATCTTTTCTTGCTTCACGTCCAGTTTCAAGGTAATTGAAAGACTTTTAGATTACATCTGCCAAGGCAAAGCCGGATGGCTAGAAATCCCCAGGCCTAAACGGGAAGCTGGGCATCCCTCGAGGGGACCCAGTCTGGATAAGTTAAGTCAAAGGGAAATCCAGTTGACCCTTGAACAACATGGATTTTAACTGACAGCATCCACTTAGACATATATTATTTTTAATAAACACTGCAAATATATATTCCTTCCTTATAATTTTCTTTTCTCCAGTTTACTTTATTGTAAGCATACAATATTTAATACATATAACATACAAAATATGTGATAACTGTTTGTTATCAAGAAGGCTTCCATTCAATAGAAGGCTATTCATAGTTAATATTTGGGAATGAAAATTTATACATGAATTTTCCTCTATGCGGACAGGTTGGTGCACCTAAGCTCTGGATTGTTCAAAGGTCAACAGGGTTTCTTTTCTACAGTGGACAGCGGAGCTCTCTAAAACCTGGACTTCCGTGTCTCCATAAGCATCATCTCAATTATCTACATAATTCCTCTAATTACTGAACTTTGTTAATCTAACTTTAAATATTCATTTGGGTATCTTGTATCAGCCTGTAAATTTCCCTTGGGGACAGGAAATCCAGTTTTCATACCTTTGATGCTTGGTTTGGAAAAAAATTAAACCATCCTATCTAATAAAAGAGTAATATGCAAATTGACCATCACTCCAACACAAGATGGCTGCCCCCATATAGTCAAAGATGCATGCCCCCACGTGGACACAAGATGGCCACCACAAGATGGAGGGATCAGGCCTTCAAGGGAGAGCAGTTGAGGGTGATCGGGCCAGCAGGGGAGGCCAGTTGGGAGGGACCAGGCTGGCAAGGAAGGGCAGTTGGGGGTGATCAAGCCTGCAGGAGAGGGCAGTTAGGGGCAATCAGCATGGCAGGGGAATGGTAAGGGGGTGATCAGGCTGGCAGGCTGAAGTAGTTAGTGGCAATCAGGAAGGCAGGTAGGCGAGCAGTCCTGGATTGTGAAGGGATGTCCAACTGCCTGTTTAGGCCTGATCTTACTGGGACTAGGCCTAAAGGAAAGCTATACATCCCTCAAGGGGTCCCAGATCAGAGAGGGTGCAGGCTGGGCTGAGTTACACACCCTCTGTTTATGAATTTCGTGCACCAGGCCTCAAGTTTATATTATTAAAGTCTATTTAATGCAATATAAATGTTAAAAATAAATAACTTCAACCTCAAATAGCCAAATTTTCCAGCTATAACTATTACAAACAAGTTCAGTGAATATATTAAATCTTTATTTAAGGTCTAAAAACAAAGATCAAGCATGATTTAAGCCATCAGTGTACTAAGAAACCAGTCTTCAGCCCTAGTTGGTTTGGTTCAGTGGATAGAGCATCAGCCTGCAAACTGAAGGGTCCCGGGTTCAATTCTGTTCAAGGGTACATGCCCAGGCTGTGGGCTTGCTCCCCATTAAGGTGCCTGCAGGAGACAGACAATCAATGATTCTCTCTCATCATTGATGTTCCTATCTCTCCCTCTCCCTTTCTCTCTGAAGTCAATTAAAATATATATAAAAATAAAAAAGGAACCACAGGGACATTTACCTTCACAAACAAACAAACAAACAAAGTCTTCAAATGCTTATCAAGATTGCTAAAAAGGACTTAATTACATTTAAAAAGAACACAAACAAACATGCGTACTTAATTTATTAATAGCTTGATTGTTACTAGGGTTTTGAAAATGCGGTCTCCGTGGCAGACACACACGCACACAGTTCTAATTAACACCAATCACAAATGCTAATGGTAGAACCTACCGCTTAAGTAAATGAACATCCTTACCCCTGCTGCTCTGAAGAGGCTGATAGGCATGCACTTTATTGACAAAGTAAGCTAATTTACAGAGTGATTGTCCAAGGGGGAACTGCTGTTTATTTGCAGAGTTTTTTCCCATTGAACTCACAGGGCAAACATTGCACTTCAATTGTTAATTAAAATATCAACAGATAAAAATGTAAACATGGGGCTTTCTTCAAAGTAGAGTGACATATACTCATTCGGAACCCCAATCCTGAGATCCTCCAGATCACTGATTTCTGAGGGATGAGGTAAGTTCCCTGAAACGGTGAGGTGGCTGAGATGTTTTTGTATCCAAAGAACACTTATTAGATTAAAGTGACAAAGAGAATTCTCAACTCACCCACGTGGAATAACAGAAAACCTGAGAGTTCCCCTTTCTCTGTGCCATCAGTGATAATCATTGGTGTTTATCCAATAAGACCATCCTAAACTTGAAAAGCTTAAGGGTTGAGATAAACTAGGTTCTCTTCAGAAATATGGCCATAGTAGTTCACTTGGTTTGTTTCTTTTTCTCACTAGATTTGCTCGAAAGCAGATAATGAACCATGAACATCTCTCCAATCATGGAAACCTTTCGATGTTGGAATTCATGTTTTCAAACTAAAGGAAGGTTGTTGAGGTTTGCAAAAACACAGCAAACCTTTAGCTGTTAATTTTCTCAGGGGGCAATTTTTTTTTTCTCCTGTAGTTTCCTTGCTTCTGTGTTCTTCAGCTTTGTGGTCCTGTTCCAGTTTCAACAGCTCCTCATTAATCATTCCCTCAAATTTCAAGGAACAAGAACAAAGTGATGGAAGTTGTTAAAGGAACCACCTCTATGAGCTCCTGAGTGCCATCCTTATCCTCGCCCAAGTTCAAGTTGTTTGCCACCTCAGTCAGCCATAGCCGTGATGATTTGTGCATCTGCCCTTGAAGTTATGAACAAACCTACTGAGTGTCTTCTTCCAGATTCCATTCAAACACACCTTGGTGATGTCAACCCCAAGTCCAAGCAAGATTTTTGATGCAGTAATAGATGCTATAATCCTTCCAGAATTGTGTGTGTCTTCAATTTTCCTCCACTGTAAAACAGCCTGGGCAAAAGGTCCTCCTCTCAGCATGGCCCTTAAAAGCTGCTGTCACTCTTTGGTCCACTGGTGATCCAATAAAAAATTATCTCTTTTTACAAATTAAGGTAACGTTTTAAGGAGGAAATACCACGTTTTTATTGGGAAGAATATCTTCAATAAAAAGGGGAATGTCTGGGAGCATTCTCAACCATCAGCTAAATCTTGAAAAGTCTCCAAAGAGTACCTCTCTATTTCAATTTAGGAGGATATCTTGGAGAAAGAACTGGGTCGTCCATGATTTTTTATTGCTCCTGTAGTACACTAGAAACATGTGTTTACTGATACGCTGGAGGGCCAGGGGTTCTCACTGTACCAGATCACATAAGGTTTCAATTTGTAGGCTGCAAAATTGCCCCTAAGCGAGACAGCTAGCCTGTGCTTAAAAGGTTCGAAACCTGACATTGACTTGGCCATCTTGTGGATGAAAGGCTTACCGAGGACAGAGTGGGGGTCTTCATCCATATTAAAGATTTGCTCTGATGAGTAATTTTCCTCTAGAGTCAGCTTTTATGGAGTTTCCAAAAATTCTCCAGCTGCCTTCGCATCAGCACTTGCTAAAATCATCACTCAACTTTCTCATTACGTAATGACTAACAATTCTTGACTCATTTAAACCACCCTGAGTGAGCGGTAAATTCCTTTCCTTTCAACATCATAAACAACTTTTTTCTCGGGCCATGACCACCGTAGTAGTGCTGAGTACGATAAGTTTCTATGTCTTCAATCAAAGTCATTAGAAGTTTTTGCATGTCTCCTACAAGTCCTTCCCAAACTTGTATTAGTCTCACTGCCTTCAAAAGAGCAGATCCTTTAACAAAGTCCATCACTTTGCTCTTGTTCCTTGAAATTGTAGCGATGGTGCAATAGAACATGCCTGACTGGCGAGAAAAAACCATCACTCATTTTCCACCTTCCCGGTCCTTAATCAATTTTAATTCTGTTTCCAGGCCGATCACTCAATAGGAACTCTAACTGGCAACAGGAGCAGTAGATTTGGTATGCTTAGGGGCCATGATAAACAAAACATGAGATTAAATCAAGCACAAGAGAAAATGATGCAATCAAGAACATGATAAACATGCAATGTATGGGGTTGCTGCTTGCATAATGCAACATACTGCTTTACGGCAAAACTTTTTCATAAGTAGAAAGAAATATACTCTAGAATAACAATAAAAAGGATAGAAAATATGTAAGCCAGTAACATAGTTACTTATTATCATTGTCAAGTCTTATATACTATACATAATTGTGCTATACTTTTATATGGCTGGGAGTGCAGTAAGTTAGTTCACTCTTGAGTAAATGGATTGTGCTACAACATTACAATGGCTATGAAGTCACTTGGAGATATGAATTTTCCAATTCAATTGTAGTCTTATGGGACCACTATATATATGCAGTCGAACCTTGTCCCAGATATCATTACGTAGCTCATGACTATATAACTTTTATAGAAAGGCATCTCATATATCAAATGGCACATATGAGTAGGTAGGAAATACTGTCTTAATTTAAATGTTCTTACTAGTGGTTCCCAAACTTATCTGCACTTTCAGTCAACAGGGCCTCTAAAAATTCCCAACCTCAAGCTACTCTCAAGACCAATAAAATCATAATGTATGTGAGCAAGACACAGGCATCCATACTTTTGAAGCTCTCTAGTAATCTCAATGTGCAGCCAAGTTTGAAAGCACCGTATGGCTGTCTATTGTGACTATGGTGGGACTCTTCCTATACAAATTTGTCAGTAAGAAAGAAACGTGGACAGTGGTCAAAACATCACGGTTTTCTAGCTTTCTGATCTTAAGTTAGGTTTCCTGATCCTCAGTTTCTTCTCCAATTAAATAAAACATAGCATATGTTGCCTTATAGCAGCATTGTGAAGCCGGTCTATGTTCTGCCTGCCTTAAATGCTTGTAAAGATAAAGAATTCACATTGTCCCATAGAGAGCACTCACCATCCTCTTCTCCCCTTCTCATCTTCTGACACTGAATCTTTGGGGGTGCGGGAACTTAGGAATTTACATATTTACCAAGTTCTCCAAGTGATTTTGCTACACAGTAAAGTTTGAATTAATTTGAGTCCTAAAGAGTTAAAGTGTTACTGGTGGGGTGCTATCTGTGTCCCCACCTGTTGTTGGTAGAAGTGGAGCTCTTGGGGTGCCACCATAATGTCTTGAGGCCCCTGTGGAATGATGAGGTATCATGGGAAATTTTATTTCTCTGGAATTAAACCCCTGAGTTTCCAAGGTTCCCTCTCCCTCTGTCCTCCTATGGAAAAAAGTCCCTTTTGTTTTCAGCAGGGTGAAGATTAAAGCCACTGCACAGAGTTTCCGCTCCATATTAGAAGAAGAAGAAGAAGAAGAGGAAGAAGAAGTAGTAGTAGTAGTAGTCCGGTCCAGCATCAAGCTAGCTTAGCTTGTGTTCCCTGCTGCAATCTACTGTATGTGGGGTCTGTATGGCCATGGGCTGTGTGATTCCTAGGGCACACAGTGGGCTGGTATGGGTCCCAGAACAAGCAAGAAGCAAGAGAGAGAGAGAGAGAGAGAGAGAGAGAGAGAGAGAGAGAGAGAGAGAGGATTTCTTTGTCTGGAGGATTTCACCCTTCTAAGATTTTATATTCTTGGTGTAGTTCCACCCCATTTAGTCAATTATCTCTTTTCCCAAATTAGGCAGACAGGCAAACATCTTTCCTACCTCACAGGGACTTCATTGCACACGCACCCATTACCCCTTTGTTGGACCTTCTCCCCAGTGATTTGCAGGGAAAGGACCTGTCATTCCTGGGGAATGTAAAGTTGCAGCTTCCTAATGAAGATGACCCAGATGACCATGTTTATAATACCTGTCCTCCCCTTTACTCTCTTTCTATTACTAGGATCAAGCTAGTATCTTCCTAGTATCTACTCCCTTCCTATTACTAGTAACTAGTGAGTTATAATGGCAACAAAGCACATGACGTATATGAAAGTACATTAAAACAGATATATATCCTATCAAAATAGAGTATGGTTAGATGACCCAAACAGACACCTGAAGAAGACATACAAATGGTCAGCAGATCTATGAAAAGATGTTCAACCTCACTAGCAACTAGAGAAATGCAAATCAAAATTACAATGACATACTACTTCACACCTGTTAGAATGCCTATTATCAACATGGCAAGTAATAACAAGCCTTGGAGAGGTTGTGGAGAAAAGTGAACCCTCCTTCAGTCCTGGTGGGAATGTAGACTGGTACAGTCACTGCGGAAAATTGTTAGGCAATTCCTCAAAAAAGTAAAAATAGAGTTACCATGTGATCCAGCAATCCTTCTTCTAGATATATACCACCCCCCCAAAAAAAATTGAAAACATATATTTGAAAAAATATATGCACCCCTATGTTCATTGCAGCATTATTCATGCAGCCAAACCATGGAGACTACCAAAGTGTCTTGTGGTAGAGGACCAGATAAAGATGATGTGGTACATACTAGTATACACAATGGAACACAAAAAGAAAAGAAGAAATACTGCCATTTGGGACAACATGGATGGACCTTGAGAATATTATGCTCAGTGAAATAAGTCACTCAGAAAAAGCAATGAACCATATGATTTCATTGATATGTGGTATATAAAACTGAAACATATAAATGCAAACAACATCATCGTGGTTGCGAGAGTGGCGGGGTAGAGCTATGTGGTGAAGGAGACCTACTTTATGGTGACGTAAGATGATTTGGCTTTTGGTGATGGGCACACAATGCAATATGCAGATGTTGTATCATAGAAATGTACCTCACAAGTAAAAAAAATAATTAATTTTTTAAAAAATTATTATAATTAAACATTAAATCTAATCAAAAAAAAGAAAAAGAAATGTGAAACACATAATCCTATTAACCATACAACCCAACACATTTCATCCAAAAAAGAAAACCCGAACCAAAATGCTCTATTGCTTAAATTGCTTCTTCCATCCATCCATTCTCCCATTCCTTCTCGGATGCGGATGCTCAATTTTGTCCTGAAACACTCAATTCCTTACTTGAGCAAAGAAGGACTAGGGGCTACCGCTTAATTCCCTGGCCAGTGGCATGTGTGCTCCTTGGTAGTTGCACACAAATAAGCCTCCCACCCGGGGGTCCCTTCAGAAATGGATTTTTGTTCCTTAGTCCCTGACTATCTTGCAGAGAAGGGAGGGCAGATCTATTATTGTAATGGCGGTGCTCTTGTCTGAGGAGGACATGGGAAATCTGGATTAAAGTCCGCCTATCCTGCAACTGAACCAGGATCTGAATGAGCAGCCCTTGCATAGATGTTGCACACTGAGGTACAGACCCAAAATGATTCGCTTGTGCCCTAAACTTTATTAATTGCTTTGTCACCTATGAAAAACTCCAGCAGGGATTCATCACTCATAAGATCTACAACATCTCTTCTGTTGGACTCCTGATCCCGGTATAAATGATCGTGTCACGGATTAATCCATTTTATTTGCCTTAATCCTCTGTTTTCATTCTCTTTCTCTTCCCTAGCCTCTCCCCCCAAATGCACCCTGTGTTTACTGGGCTTTTAGGCAGAAGGGATTCAATTGTTTGTTGACAACCGGACTCTGAATGATTAATCACAGTGACTAAAACTTAACCAAGGGTCCCACAGACAATGAAGAAAAACATCAAGCCCAGGGTCAGCGCAGGTTACATCTGTGCTCCATTCTCAGAAATAAGAAAAAAAAGGGGGAGGTGGGGATGAGAGAGAACAACATTTCTTTCGGCGTTCCTGCTTTCTCACTGAGGATAATCCCAATTCAGCACGTCTAGCCGTTTCCCCCAAACAGATGCCTCCTGTTATTAGTCTTGCTGTGCAGGCCACCCAGCCTGCTGGAACAGCCCACTTCAGCGATTTCCAATCACTGGTAAACGCTGATGCCTCCGGGGTTTCCACTGCTGCAAACAGAGCGAGCGGGCGGGTTGCAGAAGCTTCCCTAACGTGTGATAGAAGATCGTAAATTTCCCATTATGGCTATTAACGCGGCACATGTTGCCGTTAAAACAACTTACAATCAGCGCTCCTGTGGGCCTTCCCGTCAGCGGGGAGAGGGGACCCAGCCCAAATCTCTGAGCATCCGTGTCCAGTACAGTGGTACCTCGAGATACGAGTTTAATTTGTTCCATAACCTTGAGGCGTGGGAAACTATGAGACGCTCAAATCGTGGTAAACTGGTGGGTCCTGTGCAGCCGGCTGATCCACGCGATGACTCCTATCTCAACTGTTGCTCGCATTTCAAAGCAAAAATCGCTCGCTCGACGGCTCGTATCTCAAAAAAAAAAACAACTCGTATGTTAGGGCACTCGTATCTCAAGGTACCGCTGTATTGATGAATTAGGGCCAGTCCGTGCCCATTCTGATATTTCTGTGCCCCTCAGGGAGGGTTGTGTTTCACGGGAAGGACAGTCTCTTACATTTCAGGAGGAATAATTTAAACAGAGGGGCAGTGCCAAGCCGCACACTTGCAAACGCTCAGTGAATATCAGTTCATGATGAGGACCACAGAGGTTGGCGCTGGTAAGCGGAGAAGTGAAGGTGGCCATGGTGTTGGCCAGACGCCAATGAGCATAAAACAAGCACGTGTCGCATTTTAAAAGAAGTTATTTTTGTGAAGCAGAGTATAAGTTCACCCTATTAAAACTTGAATTTGGGCCCAACACAAAGTGAATAAAATCCTTGTTCATTCATCTAATGTACCATATTTCCCAGCGTATAAGACGACCCCCAGCTTTTCCAGTTAAAATATAGAGTTTGGGATATACTCACCCTATAAGATGACACCTGGCGTATAAGACGACCCCTGACTTTTAAGAAGATTTTCCTGGGTTAAAAGGTCATCTTACACACAGGAAAATACGGTATTTGTTAAGACAGGGCTTCATGGCAAATAGGGAAAATGATAGTAAAGAAAATATACAGGGTATCTGGATATCTGTTAGGCACATTCTTGCCCTTCCTTATGCTCTGCTTGGGGCGCTCACCCCTCCAGTAACTGTCCTGTTATTCTCCTCATAGGTCTCATGATTAAGGACCTGCAGCTTCTAGTAAATCGCCTCACCCTCAGTTTCCAGTGGACTGCCTACACCTGCCCCCCACCTGTACCCTGACCCACCAGTTACTCTGACTGATCCTTACAGGAGACCTAAATATCCTGTCCCCCTACTCTGCCCGCTGACATTTTGGTCTTAGCCTTTCTGCTAGCAGATGGGATAATTCACCCCTTTTGGCTTCATATGTGTTCCTCCTTCAGTGAGCCTAACAGAATCTGCCCTAAAGAAACTGGTACTTGATAAGACAGACAGCCACACAGCAATAATCATCAACTCGCCCAGCTCGTTAAGAAAGTGATCATAGCCGAGACCGGTTTGGCTTGGTGGATAGAGCGTTGGCTTGCGGACTGAAAGGTCCCAGGTTCGATTCCGGGCGGGGGCATGTACCTTGCTTGCAGGCACATCTCCACTGTGGGGTGTGCAGGAGGCAGCTGCAGCTGATCGATGTCTCTCTCTCATCGATGTTTCTGACTTTCTATCTCTCTCCTTTCCTCTCTGTAAAAAATCAATAAAATATATTGAAAAAAAAAAGCGATCATAAGTGTCAGATCTATTTTCACTGAGGATCATCAAAAGGGAACAATAAATCAGTTGCTCCCTACCCTTCTAACATGTCAGTGGAAATAAGAAAAACATCATACCCAGCCTAGAGACTGACTATTTAGCGAGAACACGAGAGATACCCGGTGATATGTTGAGGTTCAGTGTTAAAAAGTTGACAAAAGGAAATGAAACTCAGTATATTTTGTGATCAAAATAGCCTCAGGCAGAATTCAAACAAGATAAAAATTCAAGTTAAAGTGAATAAAATATTCTGGACAAAAACTACCTTTCCTGCGAATTCACTGAATCACAAATACATTTCTGAGAGGTTAATGATGAAAAGATGGTATTTTTATTTTGTTAGTTAAATAGAATGTTCAGCATCCACTTTCAAGTTCATGCTTTCAGTGATAATTACTAAACATGCCAAGTACATTTACAAAAGCTGGCATATATGTTGATAGTAGCAAATGTCTATATTGGGGATGGTTTACATAAACAAAGACATTCGGTAATTATCACAGTTGCTGTTCATTTCAATGGGGGAGACAGTACAAATGGAAGGCCAATCATTTCGTTTATAAGGCAGAAAGTATGTTTTTTGGATACCAATTCACTCCTACCACATAAATTCCAAATGACTTCTTTTTCTTTTAATAAAAAAATATCAAAACATGCACACATATGCAAAGGCCCACAAGTAGAACTACTTTAAAATTGTTTGAGGAGATCTTATAAATATAATTTAAAGAATTTGTCAATGCTCACAAATACATTTATTAATGAAATGAAATAATTAAAATTCTGGGCTTGCTGAGAAAGGGAAAGTTTACTGTTTAGAAACTCTGCACTGATGTACATTTTAACTTCCATTCTCCCCAGTGGCTAAAAGCACTGAATAAAAAGTGAAGACTTCCGTCACTCTGAATATGTGTCCTGTAGTCAATAATTAAACAATAATAATGTCACCTATTCCATCACAAACTAAGGAGACTGACAACAGCAACAGCAATACTGACACCTGCGTTAACAGAACTCTTATTAGATGTTTACACGTGATGTTCAAGTCTTACAGTTAGCTCTCAGCGATCCCAGGACCAGAATAGGAGCACATTCTCCAAACTAAAATCCTTCTCTTAGTATAGCTTCCATCAATTGTTTCTATATGTTCTCTGTTTTGTTTTCGTGGACCTTATGGTCATTTCTATTTCTATTTCATTCCAATAACTTGTCCTTACAAAGCTGTGAAGTGCCCTTGAGTGACTGCTTCCCAATGACCCCTTTCAGAATCTTTCTTGGTGGAATATACATATTATATGCAGTGGTACCTTGAGATACGAGTTTAATGCATCCCATAACCTTGAGTCTCGGTAAACTGGTGGGTGTGGTGGGTCATGTGCAGCCAGCCGATCTGTGCAATTACTCCTATCTCAGATGTTGCTTATATTTCAAAGCAAAAATCGTTCGCTCAAAAGCTCATTTCTAAAAAATCTCATATGTTAGGGCACTTGTATCTCAAGGTACCGCTGTATATACTAGAGGCCCCATGCATGAATGGGCCTTCCTTTCCCTGGCTCCTGGCACTGCCTTCACTCAGCCCCCTTTTCGCTCAGTCTCCGTTCCACCTTTCCACCTTCCCATGCTGCCCAGAGGCCCCAAGTGGCTGGGAGGGTGTGGAACACCTGCAAACCACCCCAACCCCGACTGCTTGGCACCCGTGTATGCAAACTAAACCAACATATTTCTTGGGTTAATTTGCATACTCACTCCTGATTGGCTGGTGGGCATCATGAAGGTATGGTTAATTTGCATCTTGCTCTTTTATTGTGTAGATATAGCCACAGACAGGGCGCTTAAGATTTCTTAGTAAGATTGAAGGAGTGCTAAAACTTGCACTGGGGTGGAAAGGTAAAGTTTTATTTCCTCTGGATTTCCCGATTTCAATAATTCTCTGTGTTTGTCCCAAATGGTGTGTATCTGCCACAACCATCCAATCTAAAATGCCATATATAATGAAAGTTAGGTTACTGGAAATGAAATTATTGCACCCATTATAATAAAACCTTTACCATTATCCATTCCATATGCCCATATTAGCTGTTCATGAATTCTGTGTGTGTGTGTTTGTGTGGTTAATTACTGTGTCAAAATGCATAAGATGATAAGAACAAGTGCCTTGGCAAATCTGTGAAAGGAATACATAAGTGCTTAGCATCTGTCATCAGGTTTGACTTTCCAAAAGCCATAGGGTTTCAACGAATGCTAAACAAGAACAGTAAAATCTATACAGACTTTTAGCTGTTGAATCTCTCTTAGAAACTCTTTATTGCATGGCAACCTTTTGGTGTCCTTGTCTCAATGCTTCTTTTTTCACAATGGAAAAGACCCATTTTCTGTTACTCTAGCATCCAGACCATGTGGGTAGAATCAGGTCTCCAAGGAATGTATACTTCTGATTTTATCCCCCAACTTTGGAAACTAGGATAGATTCTAACACTGAGGAGAGGATATGAGGGGAGTCAGGATCTAGAGTTTAGGTTGGGAGAATTGTGGCAGTTGATGTCAACAGGTGAGTAGCTTTTACATGGATTTAATGGTCTATTGAGAAAGACACTGGATTTTACATGGTCAATCCCAATGGCTGTATACCATTGTCTTTCTTTCTTTAAAAAATTAAGTTTATCCAGGCCAGCATGGTTCAGTGGTTGAGCTTCAACCTATGAGCCCGGAAGTCACATGCGGGCTTGATCTCTCAACAGGAGACATGCAGGAAAGCAACCAATGGGGGATTCTCTCTCATCATTGACATTTCTGTCTCTCCCTCCTTTCCTCTTCCTCTCTGAAATCAATAAAAATATTTTTAAAAATTAAATTTATTGTGGTGATATTGGATACATTGTAGGTTTCAAGTACACAGTTCTATGTTATGTTGTCTGCATATCTCATTTTATGCCCTCCACCCAAAGGTAAGTTTTCTTCCGTCAGCATCTGTTTGACCACTTTACCTTTAACTCCCCACCCAACCTGCTTCCCGCTGGTAACCATGGTACCATTGTCTATCACTGTCTAAACAACTACCACGAGACTGTTAAAGAGGCACCATGGTGAGCAGTGACCACTTTCCGGCTTTGTGACTGAAAGCCAGGGAAAGAGCGGGTTAGTGGTGGGAGTCAGACTGAATTCACAGTGCTCTCACTGAGCAGCATGAAGAAGGAACTTGAGGTACTATGATAAGATGTATCTCAAAAGGCAGGCTTTTCAGGATCCAACTTGTTAATTTACTAAAGTAATACTCTTATTTCTTTGTCTTTCAACAGTCAAATTCAACATAATTAAACACACATACACACACACACACACACACACACACACACACACACACACCAAGTGAGAGCGCTACTGTTGCTCAAAAACAAATAAAATACAAAAAAAATGACAAAAAATACAAAAAGCAAAATTATAAGAGAGGATATTTAGGGTAGTGAAACTACTCTAAATGATACTATTATAGCTGATACATGAAATCAAGGCATCCTATTTTTATGAGAATCTTAACACTTAAGACTGGAGAGGGTGTGAAATAGGTGCAAGAAGGAGTTTATAAGCTGAGGGTAACAGAAGAGCCTGCAGGGATGGAGGGTGTATGCACACTTATAACCCGGGGCGGGAGGCCTAGAGACAGTCTTACTACTAATAAATTAGTCATAATAGCTTGTGACCTACCTTACAACTAGAGGAGGAGAAAAAAACTGTTATAAACTTACAGAAGCATTTTTTAAATGACAGTTGTATTTTTTTAGAAAACAGATGTCTTCTTAGGAAGGCCCAGCCATAAATATAGCACATATAAACATGAACCTTGTCCAGAATATAAAATATTAAATTTGAAAAGTAGAATTAAAACTACCATATTTTCCGGTATGTAAGATGACTGCGTGTATAAGAAGACCTCCAACTTTTCCAGTTAAAATACAGAGTTTGGGATATACTCGCCCTATAAGATGACACCCGGCATATAAGACGACCCCCCAACTTTTCAGTAGATTTTCCTGGTTAAAAAGTCATCTTATAGGCCAGAAAATAGGGTATTTTTTAAATTGTCTTTTTTTGCCTTTGAAAAAATAAGAGGTCTGGGTGCTAGCTAAAGCAAATCAACCACTGAGGATGAGTAAAAGGTAATTAGCTCTTATATATATTTTAAAACTCTTAAGATTCTCCTAAAAATATGATGCCTTGATTTCATGAGCCAGTTTCTCATCACTCGCTACAGCTGAAAGCCAATGTATTTTATTATTGGGGAATGGTGAGTTTTCCTGGGATTGTGATTTTAAACATTGTTTCAGGATATCATCTCATCTTCCAAGGTGGTCATAGAAATCCTATTTTTGTGGTGTGAAATATTTCTGAAACTTAACAACGAAACAGGGGCCAAGGAAACCAGACCATGTCCATCTGCTGTTCCTGCGATTCCAATTAGTATTATTTCATTTAATAAACAATTTTTTGAGGAGACATGGCACGGTGCTTTGAGGCTTTGGCTGTGGGTATTTCAGCAAAAAGGCACCTACAGAAATCTGAGGAACAGACACGCCGCCACCCATCATAGATGCTGCCGAGGAGATGCCTGGGACTGACAAAGGGAGTCCCACACATTCCCCAGGGAAAGTAATGAGCAGCCGGGAGGGACGGCCTCCAACTGCGATTTTAATAATGAGAACCACCGATTCTGGCGGAGAGGAGAGAGAGCCGGTCCTGGGCATGAAAATTCCCAGGAGCAAATTCAAACGACTTGGTGATGAGTTAAGGCAGGGGAAGGCAGGCAATTTAGCCTGCTGTCATTGAAAGCCTGGGTCAAGGAGGGGTGAGTGAGAGGAAGGAAGGAAAAGTGGAAGAAAGTGTTCTGTGTTCTTAGGGAGAAGAAGAAACAAGTGTGCAAGAAGTTAATTGTGTTGATCTGTTTGGTTGAACACACTTGTTTCTTGGGGATTTTTTTTCCCCACCTGAGATGGGCAGGGGTGCTGTGTCAGTAGGATGCGACAAAATGCTCTAGACCAGTGGTTCTCAACCTTCCTAATGCCATGACCCTTTAAGACAGCTCCTCATGTGGGGGTGACCCCCAACCATAAAATTATTTCCGTTGCTACTTCATCACTGTAATTTTGCTACTGTCATGAACTGTAATGTAAATATCTGATAGGCAGGATGTATTTTCATTGTTACAAATTGAACATAATTAAAGCATAGGGATTAATCACAACAACAATATGTAATTATATATTTTGAAATATTTATTTCTAATTACAAATAAATGAAATTTTTGTCTTGAATCGTGGTGTAGGATGGGCAACAGTCTTAATATAACAACAGTAAACTACATTCTACACTTTGCTACACGGAGGAGCAGTGTGTTGGTTCCTAAAACCATGGGAAATAGGTGTTTTCCGCTAGTCTTAGGCGACCCCTGTGAAAGGGTTGTTCAACCCCCAAAGGGGTCGTGACCCACAGGTTCGGAATTGCTGCTCTAGACTACCTTTTTTTCTTTCTTTCTTTTTTTTCAAAATTAGTTAGCTCTGCTTACTTAATAACTTGACTACCTGAGAAGTTACTGAGAAATAAACAGTCTGGAGAGTATGCATAGGAACTGCCACTCAGACCTTGCTCTGAGCAAACTGAATCCTGCCACTGCCCCGCCCTCTTGTGAGAGATCCTCAGGATAATCCTCACTGTTCAGAGGGCTTTGAAGCTCCTGTGTCTGTTGGTCCCTGCTGACCGCCCCCTGCTCATGTTCCCCTTCTTTTTCTGAATGATACTGAGGTATGGAAAGCAAGTCGTAGGTATATTTGAGGGTGTTTTTTTTTTTGTTTTCAGTAATGCTTCAGGCTGAACCATATTCTTGATCTTGGGTTTCATGAATGACCTACTGTATTTTCCAGCATCTAAGATGACTCTTTAACCCAGGAAAATCTTCTCAAATGTCAGGAGTCCTCTTATACACCGGGTGTTGTCTTATAGGGAGAGTTTTCCAGTTAAACTCTATACTTTAGCTGGAAAAGTTGGGGGTCATCTTATACGCCCAGTCATCTTATATGCTCAAAAATATGGTAAGTATTCTTATAATACATCTATACATTTGTGTAAGTCAGGTGGAGTCAGATCTCTCTTACATGCAACAGAGATCCAAATTATTACAACCTACTAGACAGGGTCTAAGGTTTTCTTCAAATTATGCATTTTAATTATTTTCTGACACATGACACGTTTTCTTAAAATATTTCAATTGGGTAATTGCAAACTTAATTCTGGCAACTAATTAGTGAAAAAGCAAGATCCGTGGAAAACAACCATTCCTACACTGCATGGGTACAGGAGGAAATTAGAGGCAATTTAGAATTGGGGAAGCATAGAGTGAATGAAGCCTAAGCACTTAATTTTAATGTTCTTTCTTTTTGTTCTAAAAACTCAGTTAAAATACCAGATCCTCAGTGGCAACAAACATTAAACGAAAGAAAAAAAAAGACACTTATTTTCCAATTAAGAGGCAAGTATCTTTGAAATTTCAGTAAATTTTGTTTTCTCAATTTGCCTAGAATTTTTTCCATCATCTCCATCTCCTTTGAGATTAGAGATTTTTGTAAAAACTAATTCCAGTAATAATGATTTCCCTCTGCCACTGGAGACTACTTCCCTCCTCAGTGCACCTCACAAACATTTCTTGATTAAACCTTCCAACAATTCTTGGAAGGAAATTGGGTGATATTTTCCGTGACTGCATGGTCTCTGAGGAGAGTATCTATTGGGATAAACCAATTATGAGGACAGTAAGTATATCTATCAGAAGGATGGAAGTGACAACATCCTGAAAGTTTCCCTTCTATACTCATCCCACAGTAAGTCACTGCCAAGTGCACATTTAGCTAATTCCCTAATCAACGTCTGGCTGTGACTCTGAAAGAGAGCAACAAAGTCATCGAAGTGGATCCAATAGCTTTTTTTTTTTCAAACTTCTTTGTGGTTAAGTGTTCAATCATTTTTTTATTTCAGAAGGATATTGATTTATAAATAACTTTGCTTTAGGTTGTATCCAGCTTTCAATCAACCTTACATTAGCAAGGTGTGTGTGTGTGTGTGTGTGTGTGTGTGAGAGAGAGAGAGAGAGAGAGAGAGAGAGAGAGAGAGAGAGGGAGAGAGGAATAAAGTAGGGAGAAATATCAGGGTCCCATTGTATTTGTTTTAGATGAATACATATCAATGTAGTCTGGGTGATGAAAAGAAATGTAAATTGTATATTCATGATAACATTTTAATACTACATATTATTCATTTGCATTGAAATATTGCTCAATATGACTTTCTCTCTGGGTGAGGTCAGGCATACCGAGATGGATGATAGCATGGCATAAAATTTTCATGATGCATAATTAGGTAACAGTTATTTTGTAAATATGTATATATATATGAGAGTTTAAACACATATATGCACTTATAAAATTATCAGGAAAAATATCATCCTCATTTTATGGATTAAAATACTGTGTCACTTTTATTAACTCATTTAATTATTAAGACTTTCTTTTCAATAATCTGAGACATTTTAGGCTTTGGGATAGGTTATGGAAACTCCAAATTAAGCAAGAAGTAAGTAAATAAATGGATCTTTCATTTAGTAAGATAGGGTGAAGTGACTTAGCCTACGTGTTTTCAGGTAAATGAAGTCATTATTACTGGGAAAAATGGTTGTTAACATATTGATCAGATATCCATAAAAAGAATAATGATACTTTTATTCATTATATCTTATATTTTCAAGGCTTGGGTAAATAAAATAGAGCTTATAAATATTTGGAGAAACTCACCTCAAAGAGTTAGGGAAAGCACAATGGATCTTCTCTAAACTACATTACAGAGATGAGTAGATCAGCAGTGTAGAGCGGTCTTTATGAGTTACATGGTCCTCCTCTCATTAAATGGTCCGGGTCTGCTAGAAATATGGGAATTTCCATATGCAACTCTGACAACTCTGGCTGGGTTTAATGAGCTTTCTCAATGTTTAGATGTGGGTTTGACCACAGTTTTAGATGTTGGACACCCTTCACTGTTGCTTGTTAAATATTTACATATGTTTATGTCCCGTGAAATGTTCATTGCTCAAAGCTAACCTCAGGGTCCAGATGCATCATTTATATGATATCATATTTCAGATGGAATAAATAAGGAATAAGATGTTAACAAATGCAAGTCAAAGAATTTGGGCACTGTGGTGATAACAGTATGTTGAAAATCAGCCCTAAGGAGAAGTTTGTGGAACGTTCTACAGAGGCCTAGGTGGTAAGAGTCTAAAAAAAGCATTTTTAAAGTATATTTTTATTGA
Source organism: Lasiurus borealis (assembly GCA_004026805.1). NCBI lineage: Eukaryota > Metazoa > Chordata > Mammalia > Chiroptera > Vespertilionidae > Lasiurus > Lasiurus borealis. Next base: position 166,067 of record PVJN01000746.1, read on the forward strand.
TTTCAGACAGGAAGGGAGAGAGAGAGATAGGGATAACATTGATGAGAGAGGGTCATTGGTTGGCTGCCACTTGCACACCCCCAGGGGGGATTGAGCCTGCAACCCAGGCATGTGCCTTTGACCGGAATTGAACCTTAGACTTGTTAGTTCACACACCGATACTCTATCAACCAAACTGGTTAAGGCTAAAAAAGTCATTTTTTAATGTTATTTACCCAAGTCAGATTAGAAGATATTCTGTAGACAAATATCTGCAGGACTATCTAACTTTTTCATTCATTATCACATTTTGAGATAGATGGGTCCATTGGCTCATTCATTCTTTTATGTATACATTCACTCGAACGTATCTATTCAGCACCTCCTATAATATGTCAGCTATTGAGAAAAATTAAATACAACATAACATGTTTCCATTGTTTGTTCATTATCCAGCAGATTCTCAACAAATGTCAAGGTAAATGCACTAATGCTGATGTGTGGAGGCTATTAAAGAAATTCATAGACGAGTCCAGATGTGAGGCATTCAGTGAGGGCCTGAAAACATGTTGTGATCTAAGATGCTCACACTTCTCAAGGCAGAAATGTTAACAAATGCCCTGCTTTCTCATTGTGAGGAAACATATTCAAAAGCCTTGAGATTTATTCGATAATTACAATGACAGTTTGGGGGATTAAAAAATACAGTCTAAAGTCCTGTATGCCATCTTGGATAGGTGACGTTCACACTCTAGATCTCAGTTGCAGAAACTTCAACACAGAGGTAATCATAATTGCCTCATTAGTGATTATATATGAATGGCCGTATAATGCTCATCTCAGTGCATTACACATAGTGGAAGCTCAATATGCAGTCACTATTATTACTTCCAAAAATCGCTACAGCTACAGGGAAATCTTTATACAAGATTCTGGGCTCAACACCAAGAATAGAAAGAGGAATGGAACACACTGTTTTCCCCCAATTTATAATCCAATTAAGAGGGTAGTGCATAGATGTTCAAAAAATAATTTCTAAAAAGGCAATGATGTATTTGTGTTCCAACTTGAAGAAGTGAAAGTTGAGCTGATTGTTGAAGGCAAGGTGGGGTTTTAGTTTAGACATACAAACAGGAAGGTGGCAAATAAAGCTCAGATCTCCCTCTTCCAAAAAACTCGCCCAGTGATTTTAAATTTATAATGTATATCAATTAATTTAAAGTATTTATAAAGTACATGCAAGTATTAAATCAGTATGATGTACACTTTAAATGGCTTACAATTTTATTTGTCAATTTCAAAGTTATAACTCAATGTAGCTGAGATTTTTACATATATATAAAATATGTTTAACTGTTCTGAGAGATTCAGATTCAGAGTAGATATGAAATATTGTTCTTCATACAGCATCATTTTTTCCTATCATTTTTTTCCCATTACCATTTATCCCTCTATACCAGTGGTTCTCAACCTGTGGTTCGGGACCCCTTTGGGGGTCGAATGACCCTTTCACAGGGGTCACCTAAGACCATTGGAAAATGCAGATATTTATATCACAATGCATAACAGTAGCTAAATTTCATGGTTGGAGGTCACCACCACATGAGGAACTGTATGCAAGGGTCGTGGCCTTAGGAAGGTAGAGAACCACTGCTCTATACACTCTTTTACCTTCCCCTCCCCCATATGCCCTCATCATCCCACCCTCCACCACCCCTGCAAATACCTGTTTTTCAACCCATCCCCATGATTACTACCATAGGAAGGGTGAGTTAATACCCCCCCCCCACTTTTTCCACCCCTCCAGGACTATATTCATTTGTCCTGGGGTGGGGGAACTGAGCGGGACTAGTGAACTCCTTCCCCTGTATTTTCTTTTGAAAATTAAGAAAAGTTAAGCAGGCACTCACTGTATGCTCATCCAGTTGAACGGAACTCTATGCTGAGTTTTAATATTTAGAAAAGGTGGCGACTGGGTTGACACAAGTACATTTTTACTAATCAGGTTGCTATTTTGCAATGATGAGAAAGTTGGGAATTTGAGCAGTCACAATCCAATCATATCATTTGGAGACTGGTAATAAAGTATGGCTTATATGATGTATCCAATCAAGGACACAGATAGGGCGCGTGATTGTCTTCCGTAATTTTGTTATAAATCACAAAATGTGTAATTTTCATGCTGATGTGACATGAAAGCTGAAGAGACATGTGTGTGCCAGGTTGGGGTTCATTCTTTTTTCTAAGAGACATTTTGAAGGGGCAAAGACTGTTGTTCAAAAAAGGTAGGAAAAAAATTGAAAGAAAAAGAGAGCCATTAACTCTAAAACCTGGTTGCTCAGAGGACCACATGATCCCCAAATCTAACACTAACATGTGCTGTGTTGTCTAAGCAATCCGAGAAAATATTTGGAAGTAATATTAAATTGGAACCCAGCATGCTTCTTTGGAGAATCTAGGAGGACCATGACTTCTAGGAATCACGTGCTGAGCTGACATTGTGTGTGTTCTACTCAGTTCCTCCTGAAGGGTTCCCCTTTGTCTATAGGGAAGAAGAGACTATTGCTACCACTTACTTAGTTCTTGACTTGGGCCTGATCCAGAGGCAGATGATTTATGAAGATGGTGGTAATAATGGTGGTGATGATGATGACAATGATAAAAGATGGCACAGTAAAAAGCAATGAAAATAAAAATGTAGAATACGCGGAGGCAAAGGAAGGAAGAAAAAAAAAAGAAGCAAAGAGAGAAGCCCAATAATTACCCACTGTACTTCCATATATCCTAGTATGAGCTCTGGGTTCTCACAAGTCTTTGAGGTAGTTACTATTCTCCCCACTTTCCTGATAAGAAGTTGATGTTCAGAGAAAGGGGGAGACTCCCCAAGCTGTATTGGACATATGTTGCATCGGGAGCTCAGAATAAAGTCCGCTATCCCTGTTCTAGATTTTTTGTTTTGTTTTGTTTCTCTCCTCCTCCCCCAAACCCCACCCCCCAATAAGAGCACTGCGATTTTCCACTGGTGAGACACTCATCATCCACTCTGATATGTGCTGAAGTTGGAGCTCCAGAAAAAAGTGTGTCATTCAGCATATGCTGCTCCATCAGCTGTCCATCAATACATATCATTCCCCTTGCTCATGAGTGCATCTCTCAGGCTTAAGTCTTTGCTCAAACTATGGGGTTACAGAGCTCTTTCCTACTAAGCTAGAACCTGGAAGGATTTAAGATTGAAACCACAAGTCTCCATCCATTCACCAAGCGGGCCCTAACAGCGAAAGTCAATAGAAAGAAGAGAGTGGGATACACAGATTGGGTCTTGGTGACAATGTCTAAATTTTGAAGCCTGTAATTTGGAAACGGTATTAGTCTGGAAATGTTAGTTATGTGAGGAATACAGTTTTCTTCTCTCAGTATGTGTGTGGTATCAGCCTGTGTTATTCTCAACAAAAAAACCTGACTGACATGTAAAGTCAAATAAAGAATTATGGGCAATGATGGTTTTCAAACTAGATTCTATAATGTCATAGCTTATCTTCATAAACAATACACTACACAACTTCCCAATTTAAAGTAGATTTTTTATGTAAAAATATGACTTAACTCCTAATTTTGATTTGGTTTATGACAGTATGTATTTCTTTTTCTTTTGCAAAACCAGAATAGCTTCACCTGTCTCAATGAGTTGTGGTAAATAATCACAGAGATAATTCATGTAAAATGCCCTGACAATTATTGACATGTGTAAGTTGTTATAATTGTATTAGCAATGGCCATTATTCATGATCCTTTGAGAGTTGAATGTGTCCGGGAACAAGTGTAACTATTCTTTTTTTAAAAATATTTTTTATTGATTTTTTACAGAGAGGAAGGGAGAGAGATAGAGAGTTAGAAACTTCTGTGAGAGAGAAACATCAATCAGCTGCCTCCAGCACAACCTCCCACTGAGGATATGCCCGCAACCAAGGTATGTGCCCTTGACTGGAATCAAACCTGGGACCCTTCAGTACACAGGCTGACACTCTATCCACTGAGCCAAACCAGTTTTGGCTGTAACTATTTTTATAATTCCTCTCTCTTAGATGAGAAGTGTCATTAGGATCTCATTTGCCTGGCTCCTCATTTTTTACCAGTTTTTATCAAATCAAACAAAAACAGAAAATAAGAAATGCTAAAAGTGAATGCTTTATACCTTGTACTTTCATATAAAAGCTCTACCTGTGGCATTCTGTTAAGAGTCTGTCTTTCAAACCCTGGCCAGTGTGGTTCAGTTGGTTGAGCATTATCCCATGCAGGGAGAAGTCACAGGTTCAATCTCCAGTCAGGGCACATGCTGAGGTTATGGGCTGAATCCCCACGGGAGGGTATGCAAGAGGCAGCCAACTGATGCTTCTTTCTTACTTTCTCTTCCTCTCTCTAAAATCAATAAAAAAAACTTAAAAAAAAGAGAGGCTATCTTTAAAAAGTCAGCGCAGGATTTGGTGTTTTGAGATGCCATGAAAGCTACCACAGGGGACATTTTCAGGTCACAACCAAGTGACATGCGATCTGGGTAAGTTTTATAACTTCGTGGGCTTACTTGGATCAATATGAAATGCAGATGCACCTCCTGCTCTAGCGGTCATGCTTAATTGATAGTTTTTATTGGAAATCAAAGTACATAGAAAAGAAAATTGGAAACTGAGTTGTTTTAAGAATGGAGATGACAACATAAAAGCAAAGTCAGACCACTCTGATAAAACAAATGGCCAAGATAGTTACACATATGCCAAGCACACAGAATTAACCAGATTCTAGCTCTAGCTGGTTTGGTTCAGTGGGTAGAATTGTCACCCAGTGGAATGAAAGGTCCCCAGTTCAATTCCAGTCAAGGGCTCATGCCTGGGTTGCAGGCTCAATGTGGGGCATGCAGGAGGCAACCAATCAATGATTCCATTTCATCATTGATGTTTTTTTTTCTCTCTCTCTCCCTCTTCCTTTCTGAAATCAATAAAAAATTATAAAAAAAAAGAGAATTAAGCAGATTCCAGTTGTTTGTAGGCAGAATAAAAGGTTTAAGTGTCTGAACCACAAGCTGTTTTATTGGACAGGGGCCACACCATGTCAAAGGCCCACGTCAATCTGAAGCTTTAAGACATAGAATTATACTTCGGCAGTATTTTTCAATACTTTCTCTGAATATCAGTAACATCCTGAAAAAGAAAGTGAATGTAAAAGTGTGCTACTTAATCCCTCCCAAAGCCACAGGTGCAAGCTGATTTCCAGAGCCAGCCTCTCGGGATGAGCCAACATTCTATTACAACGGATGTCATCAGACGTACAGAAGGGAGCATACGATGCCTAATTTATTCACGAAGTGACATTTTATTTAGCGCAAATAGGCAATTTGGGCATTTACCGGAGGCACTTCCAGTAATAAAGGGGCGTTACTGAAATCGGCTGGCACACCTGACATGGTTATCTGTAGGAAACGAGTTGGTGTTCCGTGGCTGTGACAGGATCTAACCAGAAAATATAAGATGTCTGATCTCCAATAACTCCCTTAATGAACATATTGCTCCTCACTAGTCCCACACTACAGGATCCCTCCCCTCACAGTAGCGAGAGGCCACATACCTGTTAGGCTTTTATTGCTGTTTAATAAAAATCCGGGAGCGATTTTTGCAAAGGGGCGCTTTATAGGGACCTGCATTCATTTACTACCACAGTCAAAGGTTAACTACCCTAGTGAACGCGATGCTTAGTTGAACACAGGGTCCCTGTGTACCGCTGCTGCTCTGACAGTTTGTCTCTGTTTGTAGTATCTGGCGATGCGGCTTGATGGGAAGGTCACCCTTAAACCTGAGCTAGTGTATCTAGTCCCTTCGGCCTTCTAAATATGAAGTGGCTGCTTTGTAACTCTGAGAGTGGGGAGTTTTCTCCCCTCTCCTGATTCTGTTTGTGTCTGAGCTCACTGCTGAACGTACACGAAGCATATTAGGAATCAAACTGCATATTTTGACTAGCGGCTGTCAAGTACGCAACTGAACCAAATGTCACCGAGTCGATTTCCGGTTGAAATTGCCAGAGAAATGAAGCTTACTTTCTCTGTCACCTTCTTCCAAGCATGGACCTCCTTCCGAACCGAGTCCCAAGGTTCACTGGGAACTTCCTGTCAGCTTCTTGAAAGAGAAGCAAACGCACTCCCATCTTTGGATTCTTAGCACCCAGACGAGCTGTTGATACTACCCTGTTTCCCGGAAAATAAGACATCCCCCCAAAATAAGACCTACTTCCAGTTTTGCCTCTCACTGTAATATAAGGCATCCCCCCTGAAAATAAGACCTCCCCGATAATAAGGCCTCTCTTGAACATAAGGCCTCCCTGGAATAGAAGGCCCCCAAAGCTACCTTAAGGCATCTGACTACTGATTTAAAGAGACCCCGCACTTCCTGAACAGCTCCGGCTGCGCTGCGGCCAATCAGTGAGCTGGTTTGTGATGACAAGTACTACCTTTCTGTATATAAGTAATAAATTTCCTTTTTTTGTTTGTTCAACAATAAATGTGAACTATATTCTTCTTCATGGAAAAATAAGACATCCCCTAAAAATAAGACCTAGCACATCTTTAGGAGCAAAAACTAATATAAGACTCTGTCTTATTTTCTGGGAAACAGGGTAAGAGATGTTCAGTATGTATTTTCAGAACAACAGAGCTGAGGTACAACTTTCTTTCCTATTCCCAGTACCTTATCACTTTAACAAATGAATCTTGGGGGTGCACACATCCTCTTGTACCGAAGGGGAATCTCTAATGGTGACTTTCAGATGCAGATAAGGTGAGGTGTTTTGAAGCAGGACATTTTGGGGAATTCCTTTGATCACACCTTGAACCAAAGCCTCTTAGCACTGAACGCTAACTTAAAAAATAAGATCAAACTAAAACCTTATTTCCCATGACTATGTCAACTACCTACATGGAATGCATGCCTTCATGCTGAGAGAAATAACAATTCTAAAAAAAGCAAAAAAAAAAAAAAGATGTGGTTGTCAAATATAAGTTTCCTAATTAGGAAGTGGAGAGAGATACCCACCGACCATTTTGTTATTCCAACTTCTGGGGTGTTCCGTGACCAGTGTGGGAGATGGCTATAGGGGCCCCAGGTGGGAATGCCTCAAATAGAGCAGCTTTTCTGAGCACCGCTCTATGGATGCGCAACACAAGCCTTCAAAGAAAGCTCGAGGTGCTTCTGGATCAGACCTGCGTTCCGCTCAGTATAATAGAGCCACCTGCCAAAGGTGAAGGCCTACTTTCCACTGAAAGGCTCACCTACAAATGATGGCTGCCATCAGCAAGCAGTCTGAGCTGGAATGGTCCGCCCAGGACTCCACCCCCCTGTCATCGCTTTTCTCTCCGGTCAGCAGGCCCCAGAATGTACAGGGGTCCTGTGTGTGTCCGTTATCAAAGAGCATGGGTTGGTGGATGCTACATCCTAGGGGCTTATCAGAACTCTGAACAAGAGAAACAGGGAAGAGTACAGGACTTCAAAACACATCCCGGCGCGGTGAATAAATTCTAAGGCCTGAGGCACTGAACAATGGTCTCTGGTGGTTAAACTTAGAACAGCGATCACACACACACACACACACACACACACACACACACACACACGCACACACACACACTGAGTCCCATCTTCACCTAGGATAAATGAGTTGCCGCTAGTTTATTGGCAATGGCAAATAACACAACTACCTGGGAGAGAGAGCATGTTTAATGACTCAACTCTCAAGCAGTTTCTGTTAATTTCTGAATGCAGTATGAAAAGTTGGTCATTCCATGCTATTTCATATGTTGCTCGGATAGGCATGTTTCATATGCCTTCACGTCTGTCTACAGACAGAACTAGTAACTTTAATCAGTTATTAGGTAAGGCATAAGTGATCACAACAGGAATTCTGAAATAACTCCATTGTTGCTATGTGGAAACACACTTTAGTTAAAAGAAAATGAGATTTTTTTAAAAAAGAAGAGCAGTTATAATATTGAACTTAATATATGAGTAAATATAAAATACAAATCTTTCCTGGTATATCTCCAATTCATTGAATCTGGCCTCTTCTCACTCCTCAGAAAAATCTGGAGCAAGAAAACTCACTCCTTTGTGATGACAGTCAATATAATATGCTATTATATTGTAACTAGAGGCCCAGTGCACGAAATTCATGCATGGGGTGGTAGTCCTTCAGCCTGGCCTGCACCCACTCAGAACCCCTCAGGGGATGTCTGCAGGATTAGGCCTAAATTGGCAGTCGGGCATCTCTCTTGCAATCCAGGACTCCAGGCTCTTAACCATGCTCCTGCCTCCCTGATCACCTCTAACCACTCTACCTGCCTGCCTCACACCCCTAACTGCTTGCCTGCCTGCTTCATTGCCCCTAACTGCATCTGCTGCCTGCCTGATCACCTCTAACCACTTTGCCTGCCTGCCTGATCATCCCTAATTACTCTGCTTGCCTGCCTGATGCCCCTAATCACCTCTGCCTGCCTGCCTCCATGACCCCTAACCATTCATTTGCCTGCCTGATTATCCCTAACCCCTCTGCCTGCCTGCATGATTGCCCCTAACTGCTCACCTGCCTGCCTGATCACTACTAACCACCTGCCCACCTGATTGCCCCTAACTGCTCACTTTCTGGACTGATCACCACTAATCACCTCAGCCTCAGACCCTGTCACCACGGCTTCATCTGGATGGACATCCAGAATGATATCTGGAAGATCTTTTGGTTGTCTGGTCTCATTAGCATATATGATTTTTTAAAAATATATTTTATTGATTTTTTACAGAGAGAAAGGGAGAGGGACAGAGAGTTAGAAACATCGACGAGAAAGAGACATCGATCAGCTGCCTCCTGCACACCCCCTACTGGGGATGTGCCCACAACCAGGATACATGCCCTTGACCAAAATCAAACCCTTCAGTCTACAGGCCGGCACTCTATCCACTGAGCCAAACCGTTTCGACAGCATATATGCTTTTATTATTATAAATTTTATTGGACACATAATCTACTATGATTAGATAGACTTTTGAATCTTCTGTAATGATGATTAGGATTATGATGGTGGCCAATCTGAATGTCATCCACTGGAGTCATGCGGGTAAGATATCTGTTGAAAGCTATCCTGTCATTCCCTTGGGAGAAGCTATATGTACCAGTTAGTACTCCTTCACAACACGTTTCCACAATTTTGAATTGCATAAAAACCAGGATTCCTTGAGGGCTCCTATTACAGTGATTGCTGCTAGAAACGGCAATTACTGGGGTATGTGTGTGTCTGTGTGTGTACATCCGTCTCCCCACTGAGTTATAAAACCATAATTCTTTGCATTAATACTGAGGTTTTAAAACCTCAATAATACATCCGTTGCCAAGATGCCACACGACGGGAATCTCATGTGTGAGTAAAAAACGTTGAATAAAGATTAGCCTCGTTTTAAGCAGCATTACAAATATCTGATTCTGCATTTATTTTCCGGTTGTTCATCGTTCCTCTTTTATTCTGCACTCTGCATGAGACTTCTATTTGACCCCAGATTGCTCATTATTACAGAAACACCACATAAAAGGCTACCTTTCTGGATTCTAATATCTACTAGTAAAACCCTGGAGTTTTATAGAAATAGATACAGGTATTGATTTCCCTCCATAAAGATC